>AWWV01012552.1:0-110102 GCA_001974805.1 Corchorus capsularis
TAATTATCATGCAAAAATGACAAAAAAAAGGCCCACACCTTTTATTAATTAGTTTGAATAAGCTTGAAGCTTGAAGAAAAGTTAAATTAAGTAGCATGTAGACTACTATATTTCAATTAATTTTTGTTTTTGGTACACACTACACACTAATACTATTCGATTAAATTGCCACCATTTTATGGTAAGACTTCAATTTAGTGGTTAATATATCTCTTTTAGAGGACCCAACGCCTAGTACTACGTACTACAAACTGTAGAAAGATCAAAAGAAAGGGACTGTACAAAAGCTAGCTATACCAACAATGTAGGGTAACAAGAAATTAAATGTTTGACTGCAACCACACAACACAACTTTAATAAGCAAAACTATAAATTAGTATATTTTACTAGCAATTCCTAGGTAGTTTTTTTTTTTTTTTCCCTTCACCTCACTCCCAAAGACGAGGAGAATAATATTATATACTTTTATTGTATTTGATTTAATTCCTAGGAATTATCTGTGTTGTTGCATCTAACATTTAGTCTATTTTTTTTTCTTTCTCTATAATTATTTTTTTAACGAGTACATGTGAAATCTCATTACAATCAGAATAAATTTCTATATACCCAAACATTTAAATGAGAAATCAACTCAAAGAAACTATCATAAATAAACCATCTACCTATCAAATACACAAATAAACCAAATTACAAACTAAACTCACATTCCGTGAGACTTGAATCCAGACCTCACGGTTCAGGCACGGTACACCTACCAGTTGAGCTAACAACTCGGGTGTTTCTCTATAATTATTTTTTATAATATTATACTCTCGAAGTTATAAAGATTTGAATCATTATTACGTACATCAACTTAAGAATTAACTGCTTGTAAATATTCTTGATTTTGTTTTAAGATGTTTGACGGGGCCGTATCAAAAATTGTACTATATTATTACTAGGTAAAGAAACTATGGCATTAATTTTTGTAGTACGATACAATAATTCGTAGAAATTTTTACCATAATCGGATAATTCTCTCTTTATATATAGAAATGAACTCTATTATAATCAAATTTGAACAGTTGAATCTAAAATCTTGAGATTCAAATGGTACGTACGTAGTAATCAATTGAATTAAATACTCGAACTTTAATTTGTAAATGAATTAAGTCGAAGAATGTCAATTTTTTTGGTATGATATGATATCAACTAGGCTTGTTTGCTTGAAAATGATATGAATATTGAAAATATTGGCTGCCCATTGCCCAAGTGGCTGTGGCCTGTGGGAGTGTGGGGCGGCCATCCAATAATTATCAAAATTGGTATGAACAATAAGAAGTACAGACTTAACCAAAATGAGACTTAGAGAGAAACAATTTCCCATTAGTTTACTTCTATTAATGACGAACTTCCTATCTTCCTCTCTAATTGATTATGGTCCACAAATCTTACAATAATTGAGAAAAATTAGTGATTCAAAGAAAAGCAGAGAGAAAAGAAAGCTCAATTAAGCTCGTTTAGTCGTTTACAGAATCCTAGTAGCGAGCTACTTTAAGTATAATTTCTAAGTCCCAACTAAAATTAGAAGGAAAAAAATAATTGTAGAAAGCTTGTCAGTAAAACGTGTCATCACTGCAATGATTCATTTTTAATTTTAATTAATTATATTAAATTGAACATTTATGAAGATTTAATGGAAGGCATGATAACAGTTGAAGGGTATGTCAGGCTAAATTTACAATATCTATTAATTATCTCCATATTCATTTCATGATTTCATCTACAATTTTTATCAAGGAGTGTCCTTTTTTTTTGGCAAGATTAAGGAGTGTCCTTTAAGTTTTTTTTTTTTTTTTTTTTTTTTGCCAGAGTCGTTTCAAGTTTATACTATAAATTAAAAAATGTTAAAAGTTCTAATTGTTCGTCTGATGGTTCCTTTAAGCAAAGTCTCATATTCGAGTCTCCTGAATACACAAAATTGTTTTTAGACTTGGAAGAGATTTACAAGATTAAGGCTTAGTTTGGCATTGTGTTTGGAGATAAAAAAGCTGCTTTTGAACCCAAACGCAATATCAAATAAATCCTGATTTGTGTCAAAAACTGATTTTGAACGCACAAGTGAAGCCAACTCGAGAAGCTAATCCTTAGGTGTTTTTGCGTTTCAAAAGTGTTTTTGGACATTAAATGACTAAAATCCCCTAATTATTTTTCTCTTTCTTTTTAACAAGCATATCCTTTTTAAAGATTTTATCATTCAACCCCATTTTTTTCACAGTAATACCAAACATTATTTACATTTTCTACCGCAATTTAAAAAAGTACTTCTCAAAAGTACATTTTCCAAACCAAACTTTTTCAAACTGCAACCTTAATGCCAAACTAAGCCTAACTTTTAAATATATCTAAAAAATTAAATAGTCAAATTAGTACTTTAACTTTTCACACTCTAATTCGATCGAAATAGATTAGTCTCAGTCAATAAAACTATAATAAATGATAATAATATGGAATAGTCTCGGGTCAATAAGATTGTAATAAATGATAATAATTATTAATTATTAGTACTACTAATTATAAATAGGGAAATTCCACACAGCTCGAAATATTGACCCGAATTTTGCCCCCATAATGTGTCATGGCTAGTCATCCCATGTTATGTAGCAAAACTCCACTCAAGTAGTAGTGAGACCAGTTTACTGAACCAACCGTGTAACAACATGTCACGGGGGACGAAATCCCGAGCCAATTTTTTGACTGTGTAGCAAAACTCTTACAAATAAGCAAGAAAATTGAGAAAATGTATCCAAATTGTGTAGTTAGAAGAAAAAAAAAGGGGGAAGAAACATGGAAAGTTGCATGTTCCCAACTTTTTCATCCATAAGGTATAGTTGATGGGTCGTTGAGAGTATTAACTGCTCTTCACCGACGAACATTGAATTGAGACTCGAAAGTACTCAGAAAAGGCAGCTAATAAGCCCATGGCCACCACCTACATTTCGCCAAACCATAAATACTCCTCATACGTTTCTTTCCTTCCTTATTATACTCAAATCCTTCTCTCCAAACATTTCTCAATTACTTCCATTTTCAGTCTCTGTTTTCCTCTTAAACAAAAACAGAATATTTCTTTGCCTTGTTCGTGAATTGATCCCTCTTACATTCTCTCCCCTGTTTCTTCCTCTATTCATCAAATTTTCAGTGTGATTTTGAAAAGTTGAAGGAAAAAAAATGGTTGGAATCATTTCCTTGGTTACCGGGTGGCCAGGTCCCAGTGGGTTTGGCTCTGCTTCTACTGCTGAAGAAGTTACTCAAGGAATCGATGGAAGCCAACTTACTGTAATTATAACCGGTCAGCCTCTGTTTTTTCTGCAATAATTTCCGACCCTTTTTTGCATTGTTTAAAAACCCTTTAACTTTTTCGTGCATTTCTTTGCCTGCCCATTTCTGGACATGACATGTTCGATGAAATTCCGACACTTTTAACTGTTACTTGAAGTACTTTAAAAATCTTCCTCTTGTCTCTTACCTTTCCCCTGTTCCTGAAAATTGAAGAAAAAGAATGAATTTTTGAAAGGGTTTTGTGAATGCAGGAGGAGCAAGTGGAATTGGGTTGGAAACGTCGAGAGTTTTGGCTCTTCGGAAAGTTCATGTAATCATTGCTGCAAGGAACTTGAAAGCTGCAAATGAAGCCAAAAAGATGATCCTTTCGGAGGATCAAACTGCTCGTGTTGATGTTTTGGAGCTGGATCTTTGCTCCATTAAATCTATCAGAGAATTTGCTGACAACTTCCTTGCTCTTAATCTTCCTCTCAATATCTTAATGTAAATCAAGCTTTAATCTCTCTTCCATGCATGCATATTCATCTACTATTCATTATACTATTTGTTTGGTTTTAATTAATGAATCAATAATGTTCACAAGATTTTACATTAATGTTTTTGCTTGAAACAGAAACAATGCTGGGATCATGTTCTGCCCTTTTCACCTTTCTCAAGATGGAATTGAGGCTCAGTTTGCAACTAATCACATTGGTAGGTTTATAATTTAAAGTAATAATTTATTTAATTCATCCATGCCATACATGCAAATATTTTATACTATATTTTTAAGGTTTCTTTTTCATTCTATTCACCAATATTTTTGTCTACATTTCCTTCAAAAAAAAAAAAGTTGTCTACATGTTTGAAGTTCATATATTTGTTTATTTGAAGGGAACTTATGGAATTATGTCCATTAAAGTTCCATGTGGCTGGTAATTAAATTCAATGTTCCTTGAAATAGGACCTTTATTTAAGTCATGAATGGAAATGAAATGAAACTTGACGAGAGTGACGACTTGGTTGAATTCGTCCGAGAGGTTGGAAAAGTCATATAAGAGTGTAGATTCGAGTCCCGTTAATCTTTTCCCTCCCTTTATTGTAAACAAAAAGAAACTTCACTAAAGAACTTAAAGACTATTAAAATATAGTAGTTCAATTATACTAATTATTAATGGTATTTGATTTTTCAAATTACATTTTTTTTCAGGGCATTTCCTCTTAACAAACCTTCTGTTGGACAAAATGAAGAATACAGCTAAAACTAGTGGTATTCAAGGAAGGATTGTTAACTTATCATCAATAGCCCACACCTATAGTTACAAAAATGGGATCCGATTTGATAAAATCAGTGACAAAGCTGGGTATGTTTCAATATATATATTTCAATAACAATTTTACTATATGATTTCTGCTTAAGTTAAAAGTTACTGATTTTTTTTTTCTTTGCAGTTACAATGATAAAAAAGCATATGGGCAGTCCAAATTAGCAAATATCTTACATGCCAATGAACTCTCTCGTCGATTGAAGGTTTGACAAATTGCTCCTCCTAGTGTTTTAAATCATGGTTCTAAGTTTTTTTTCTTAAAAAATAGTTACAAGAAGAATTCAAAGTTTCTAAATTCTAGGAGACCATCTATATTAAGTTCAGGTTCAGGACATGACAAAAAAAAATGTCAGAAAACTGGTAGTCTTTGGTATATGGTAGTATTTTTATAGTATTTTTGAAACCCAGAAACAAAAAAGTTGACTTTGATGGATTGATACTACTACTATTGTTGTTGGTACTATAATAAATGACCATAAATTTAGCTTGGAAATTAATGAGTTGTTGAAACATTTTGATTGAATGATATATGTAGGAGGAAGGTGTCAACATCACAGTAAATTCAGTCCACCCAGGCTTGATTATGACTCCTCTCTTCAAGCACACTGAAGTTATCATGAGTATGTATTTTTCTTTTATCCTACCCCTTTTTTTTATTATTTAAACTTAGGGTATTCCCGGATCTTACTGGCCCGAAACTAATCATAAACGGGTAAGTTCGGTTTGAGGATCAAACTTGTATTCTCATCCTTATCTATATGACTTGACTGTTCCCGGTTTTGCAGAATTCTTGAAGTTCTTCAGTTTTTTTCTATGGAAGAATGTACCTCAGGTAATTCACTCTTCCTACATCCAAATTAATAAAGAACTAAAGAAGTTTTCCAAAGAAACATGGAGATGGATTTTCAACTGAAATATTTTTGGGAAATTTGCATTGCAGGGGCAGCCACAACTTGCTACGTAGCACTCCACCCAAGCCTGAAAGATGTCACGGGGAAATACTTTGCAGATTGCAATGAAATTACTCCAAGTTCACATGCTAGAAATGAAGCATTGGCAAATGAACTTTGGGATTTCAGCAACAAATTGATTAACTCTGTTTCAAAATCCTAAAATCGAAAAAGAAGATCACACGATACATATAAAGAGAAAAAGCCTAATGTCCTACTACTATAAGTTTAGTAGTTATATTATTATTATTACTATGGTAAAGATGTAAAAGGGGAATGTTGAAGCCTATCATTTTCTCATATTTGTTTATTTACAATATGTAGTTTCATGCATGCATGCAGTTTGATGTTTTGAAGGGATAGAATCCCTTATTCATTTTATTTTATTATTATAATTTTTAATCCCTTGTCATAAATTTTATGATGCATACTTCTTTGTTTTTCATACAAACCTTTTTGTTTCTAGTAGCATAGACATTAACTAATTCATCGATATGTGTCGATTTTCCGAACCTCTAATAATTTCTTCATTCACAAACTCGAATATATAATCTTATTTAGCGGCATAAAGCTCATTATATTCGACCCAAAAGTTATTGGTTTAATTCCAATAAAGATCTTACTTGAAAACATTGAACACATTGAACTCATTCCACTCAACCCGAAAGATTGTTGATATAGTGTATATTTTTATGTGTTACTCCACTTTGCAATTTATATTTATATATTTCTATTTTTCATTTGCAATTTACTACAATTTTGCAATTTATACTTGTATAGTTGTATATATATTTCTAACATTTTTTTTTTTGCAATAAATCTCTAACATAAATTAACTACAAGTAAATGGGGAAGAGAGCATTAAAATGGGCTAAAATTAATGGGCCTCATCGAATTCCCATAAGCCCATGCCACGGACGACCCAAGCCGACCCAGTAACTACAACAGCCGCGAAAACCGGTGGAACGATCCAATCCAATTTGGACCGACCGAAAAGGTGACCCGGCAAGCAAAGTTTCTCTCCCGGTACGTCCACCGGAACTCTAACGGACCCTTGTATCCCACACTCTTTTGAAAACGAAGACGACTGAGATATGGCGGAGACAAACGCCACCTCCGGCGAGAACGATGCCAACGCCACCATAGCTGTTAGGAGAACAGTCCACGTAGCGGCGTAGAGTAGCACCGGCCACCGTAAGGTGAGCCGATGAAGCACGGATGTGAAAAAAGAGAGAAGCATCTTTTTCGACTCTTTGAAAAAATAGATTATCGAAAGCTTCGCTATGGACTGAAATGGGTTTTTATAGAAGGAGGAAAAAAAAAGGCTAAAAGGAGAGTAGAAATATAGAGAAATGGAGGGAGGGGACCTAATTTCAACTACTTTATAGTTGGAAAATGGCGGGGTTTCGTTGGGTGAAACGTGTAAAGAAGATGAAAGAGACCAACTCCAAGAACGTTTTGACTTTCTTGTTGGGTTCTGGATTTAGTTGGAGAACAACTCCATAACCAATGAAGAAATTACCCAAAAAAAAAAAAAAACCCTACCAAAAAGATAGAACAATTCACTTGCTTTTACTAGACTTGGAATTGGATATGATATTACAATTACAAACAGCTATATATATATAACACAAATGGAGATTTCTCAATCTTGAAGAAGCATTGGTTATTATATATACTTATAACCATAGCTGGCTGAAGTATCACAAGAAGTTGGGTCTAAGAGAATGCTTTCTCTACCTTTAGAGTAAGGTATAGGAATGCAACCACTGAAACAAGAATCCCTACGAGCATAATCAACACCATTGTCTGCAACGTGACAGCCGTACTCAAGAAGAACACAACTGCAATGGCGGAACTCTGCCACAACTTAAGTTGCGCGAATGCTCCTTCCTGTCCTCAGAAGAAAATATTCATTTGGATTCAGAGATTCATACTATTAACTGAGTTTTTGTCCAAACAGGTAGGTTGATATTTGGAAGGAAAGTTTAGGTATTGGAAACAGATAAGATCAAACATATACTTGTCTCACATAAACAGGATAAGTTCATACCGTGTCTTGTTTAAAAAGTAGAGCAAGCAAAGCACTAAGTTGTGTATTCAACACGCCGTCTCCAATTCCCAGTAAAGCGGCCATGAGAAGTGGGTATATTATGCCAAGCACTCCACTAGTTGCGCTGCATGATGAAGTAATAACCAGGAGTAAGTAGAATAGAAAGTTAAAACAACAGAAAGTTAAGTATAGAATCACAGAAAGCTTTATAAAGAAGCATAAGACTAACGTATATCTTAGCAAAAGCCAGAGGAATATCACTGCCTGAAAGAAAGCTCCCCCAATAACAATCAAAGTTATTGACCTGAGGCCAGATGTGAGTCGACCAGCCGCCAGTGAACACTAATAGAAGTTTTAACAACAAGATGAGACTAGATAACAAATCATCCAATTTGAGCAAAATGCTTGATACAAAAATGTTTATACAGGATTCCGCTTCAATTCCATGCTCTTAGTGAATACATGGATATCGTGATTTTTCTGACTTTGTGAGATAGTGACCACTGTCATACTATACTAAGAAACTTAACTGATTATATCCATGAACAAGTAAAAACATAGCTATTCTGAAGCGTATTGAAAAAGAAAAAAAAATCTTAAGCATTTTGAGTATCTATATATTATTCACTAAAGTGAGATAGTTTATTTATTCAAATGTGGTTTCTATTCGATTAAAGCTATTTGATAATAATAACTAATCATGTCTGAGTTTTAGGTGCTTACAATTGCATCAAAAGCTCCATAAACTGCCATTGCACCACCTACACCAGCCTCGCCAAGAACTGGGTTTACAACATCCTTGGTGTAATCAGCCCTGAAATTGCAAACGTATCACTCATTAAGATGATGGAATTTTTTCTATGTAAAAGGGCAAAGTATGAAATGTATTGTTGCAGTAATGGCTTAAGAGAGCAATACCATACAAATGCTTGCTGTAATCCTGAATAAGCGATGAGGGGAATGATCAACAGCATCCGTTTGTCAAGCAAAGGAGTGATAACTGACTTCAACCGGGATGCAAGAACAGAAAAAACACTCACAGAAGAATCTGCTGATACCTTCTCTTCGTTGTCATCAGATTTACGTATGAAACACATAAGAATGGTACCCAATGTCATGCTAAAAAGAAACACAATGAACAGCAAAGTTGTGTTGCTGCTACTTCCTTCCTGCAATGAAAGAACAAAATATCAGCAGCTGCTACACATTTAAAAAAGGAAAGAAATCAAAATCCCAACCCAGAAGATCCAAGCATCCGAACTATCATGACCGAATCAAATCCCATGTATTGAGTTGCTTTTCTCTCCTTTTTTTTGTTTTCTGTTGGGGTAGGATGGGGATAAGAAAAAGTGGTATCATATGCTTATGTAACTAAGGAATCAGTTCTTTCAGAAAGAACATCTGGGATCATATCATACATACATCCAATGCTGGAATGCATTTCCAACCCTTATAGTGCACCAGAAACCATCTTCCAGGCCCAAAAAGGATTATAAAATATTTTAGTAAACAAAACAGCAAAGAAAAAGCAAATGTTTAAAGAGCAGCCACAAAGGCAACACATACCGCTTTAGTATCCAAGATTGCAAGCGTGATAAGATTTCCAACAAACTGCAAATATGAGGAGGATTAAACAGGGGTATTAATCTTTTTAGCCTCATCAGAGCAAAATTAAAGATATTCAATAAAAGTAATTTTTTAACTAATAAAAGCATTAGAAAATAACTAGATTGTCACAGTAGAGATCTATGGTCACCTGGTGAAGAGCAAACATAGCCCAAAATTCCCCATTGAATTTACCAATCACTATTGCTTCATGTAACTTGGTCTCTAAAGAATGACTGCGTGCAATGGAAGTAAGATACGTCCCCTGATAAACAAAAATGGTTTAAGGATTGAAAACACTATATCAAGTAAGATGAACTTTTTTCTTTTTTCTTTTTTTTGGCCAAAGTATGATAGATGAAGTGAGTAAAGTCCAAACATGCACATACCTCACCAACCCAAATTATCGACGCAGCAAAACCAAGGTACACAGAAGCAGTAACCATGGTATACCTACAACAATAAGATGAAAAGTGGTTCAATTTCAAACTTTCCCCACAACATGATAATTAGCATTGAATGTGTTGAACTGTTGATAACAAAATTATAAATAACTTTCAATTTAATTCACCAAGTGAGTAAAATCAACAGTGATTACCAATTAGGCTTCAAATTTGCAGCTATGTACAACCAATAACCAGTAGTCCCCAGAATCACAGCATTCTTGGAACCCAATTTTAGAACCACCAACTTTGCAAACAAGGAGAAAAACGCAAAAGATACATACAGTATTCCCAGGGTCACCGTTCCCAAATTTCCTTCCTAAAGTAGACAAAAGTTTCAAACTTTAAGTTGTAATCATGCAGAAATCCCAAAGTTTCAGGAAATTCAAATTTCTGTCAGTTTTCTCAACAACCAAACAGCTGGAAGAAAATGAAGGAGTAAGAGAAACTCACAGAATTAACAGTAGTCTCCAAATTCTGAGCAGCTCCATAAGCAAGGAAGACCAACAAGAAAGCAGAGCTCAGAATATGAACATCTCTTGTTCGGCTTTTTGGAGTTTCACCTCGTGAAATGTCAGCAACCAGCGGCGTCTCCTCGTCGTGAGTAGCCATGGATTCGATGGCCATCAACTTCTCAGAACTCTCCTTAAAACCCCAAGGAATCGAGAGAGAATCCAAGAGAGTGAGGTCAAAATGGGGCAAGTGCCGGCTTGAAGCTTGAGGCGCAAAAGACACAAGGAAAAAGCTTCTAGCGATTTTCAGTTAAAGAAATGGCTGAGGGCCCATTCGGTTGGTGGAGAAGTGAAGGAAATGAAGCAAAATTTGGATGATTCTGAATATTCTTATAGATAAATTTTGGTTGCGTATCTTTCAGAAGGGAATCAACAATCAAAAAGTCTTCGATTTAATCGACGCTGATGAATATCTGACGAGAAACGGGACGGCGATGGAAGCAGATCGCGACGAAAAACAGCATTTTTTAATGAAATTTGGGATTTTTTTTTTGTCAAGTTCAGCAAATTATTGACTTATTGTATATATCATATGTTGGTTGTTAATTGTTATATTTCCATTAATGTCACAAGGGGTCAACTCTCAGTTTTGGGCAAATTGGAAATAGTGGTAAAATTTAGTAATTCAAGTGAAAATCAGATGGAAAATTCTGGGCATTTTTGCAGAAAATCAACTATGTAAATGAATCTGACTGGGTAAATTTCTTGAATTAAAGATGGACAATGTGGGAAAACAAGAGAAATTAATTTCTGTCAAAACTGTAATTACATTCAAGCTCCATTGGCATAAGGTTAGGAACTTACACTTGAAAAAACATTGAACATCAAGTTTATAAATCAACAATGGGGCTTCTTTTGTATCTAAGCTTCATCTTGACCAGAAAGACTTCCTTGGCTTTCTGCTGTCCAGGACGTTTCCAAGTACCGCCAATGCATCTTGAAATTTTCGAATTTTAAGGAATCCTCTTATCATAGAAACTTCACTGTCTGAGCAGTTTGCTTTCTTCATTACCATATCAATGAGCTTTATCAAGGTATCCTCCATAGCTAATGCATTAAGTCCTTCAGCTAGCATATAGAATGATGAGAATTCGGGTAAAAATCCTTTCTCGATCATCTCGACTAAGAAATCGACAGCTTCTCCAATCGGTCCTCCACCACTGCAAAGGCCGCGAAATACTACCTTATAAGTGATGGCATCTGGAGGCTCACTGTTCTCCAACATCTCTCTGTAGAGCCTCATGGCCTCATTACCTCTTTTTCGTCTAAATAATGCTTGAATAACAGGGTTATAAGCATGTGGTGTCAATACCATCCCTTTCATCTGTATAGTTCTAAGGAGTCTACTTGCAACATCAACTCTACCTGCTTTACAAAGGCCGCCGATCAGGGTTCCGTAGGTTACAATATCTGGTTCACACCCATTTGAAGTCATGGTTTGAACAATATCCGCTGCCTTTTTTATGTCCCCAGCCCTGCAAAAGTAAGTGAGCATAGAATTGTATGTGAACTTGTCAGGCTTCAATCCTTCCATTATCATCTGGTCCATGAGCTGAGCGGCATCCTCCACCCTCCTGCTCTTGCAGAGCCCATCAATGAGGGAGTTATAGGTCACTGAATTTCTCGAAACGCCTTGAATTTCCATCTCATCAAAGATTTCCTCAGCTTCTTGAATCCTCCTGTTTTTGCAGAATCCATCAATCAAAGTATTATAAGTAATAACACTTCGAGCGCAGCCACTTGACTCCATGTCTTTAAGCAGGGCTAGAGCTTCTTCTAGTTTCCCTCTAAAACACAAGCTATCAATCAACATATTGTAAGTAAATTCATCAGGTTGGCACCCTTTGTTCTTCATCTCCTGAAACAGTTCCATAGCAATACCATGATTTCTTGTCAGGCACAGACCTTGTATCAAAGAATTAAATGTGCAAACATCGGGTAGAATTCCCTTGCTCGTAAGCACACGAGCAAGCTCAGTGGCTTCTTCAACTTGGTTCTCCTTACACAAGGTGCTAATCAAGGTATTGTAGGTAACAGTGTTTGGCGAACAATCCCTCGAAATCATTTGGTTTAAAATTTCAACAGCCTCCTCAATCTCACCGATTTTACACAATCCAGAAATCAAAGAGTTGTAAGTAAATACATCCGGATCAAACCCTTCTTGAAGCATCACATCCATAATCTCCAAAGCTTGCTTAACATAACCTGCCTTACACAACCCATTCACCAATGTATTAAACGTGAATTGATCCGGATAAAACCCTTCGTTCGTCATCTCTTGTATAAAATCCAAAGCCTCCTCAACCCTACCTTCCTTACAAAACCCATGTACCAAAACATTCACAGTCACATTAGTCACCGGACAACCGGCTTCAACCATTTGTTCTCTCATCCTCAATGCACCATTCAAATTACCTTCATCAATAAACCCTTGCATTATCGTGGTAAATGTTTTGTCATCTGGGTTTAAACCATAACTAGGCATTTCTTCCATCATCAAAATAGCAGGTCTAATTTGATGCGCATAACATAAGGCCTTAATCAATATATTAAAAGTTGAAACATCAGGCTTAATCCCTCTACTAACCATTCCATTATGAGCAATTTCAACTAATTTCAACATGTTCCCATCAACCAGAACATTCAATAAGTGATTATAAAAATGGGTGTCTGGCTTTAACCCAAACTCACTCTCCATCAACTCAACAACGTCAAGTATTTCATCGTACAAATCGAACTCAGCATAACTTTCGACAAGAATTAAGAAAGTACCTCTACGAATTTCACAGCCAGAGAGCTTCATCTGTTGTAAGACATGTTTCATGGAATCAAAGGAGCCGAGTTTCCCAAGCTTGGTGAGGAGCTCTTCGTAGATGGGTAAGTTTGGGGTGAAATTGGGCTGCTTCGAAGCCCAATCGAATAAGCGAAGAGCGGAGGATTCGTCGTTCTGGCGGCGGAGGGTGTCGAGGAGTTGAGTTGGAGTGAAGTTGTGGGAGAGAGGGAATTGGGTTTGGTTCTGTTGACTGGATGAGAAGGAAATGATGGAGAAATGTGAAGTGGGTTTTTGGAAGAAAGGGAGAGACGGAGCTTGAGACCATGGGTAGCACTTGAAGCATGTCGAGGAAGACATTTCTTCTACAGTTGTTTTTGAGTTTGGTCTGTTTTCACTTTCAGTGAGGAAGAAGAGAGATAGTATTTGCGGTCATTTCTTCTGCTATTTTCTGACAAAGCAATCCTTAAAACAGGGAGGAGGAAATACAAACGACGCCGTTTAGAAGATTAAATATCCGTTCTGGACTTCTGGCCCTCTGGACTAGTGTAGTGTAGTGTACCCGAAATCATAATATAAC
Organism: Corchorus capsularis; assembly: GCA_001974805.1. NCBI lineage: Eukaryota > Viridiplantae > Streptophyta > Magnoliopsida > Malvales > Malvaceae > Corchorus > Corchorus capsularis. Next base: position 13,542 of record AWWV01012552.1, read on the forward strand.
GCGCATAAAGGTATGGGCTTTATATTCCGGCCCACGAACAAAACTAATATAAAGTCAAGGGAATAAGAGTTCTGGAACTCTGCCAGCTGCAGACAAAAAACAGGGCATGGCTCGAATTTCCTCCAATTTATCAGGCGGAAGTTGTGTTTGGGGTTGGGAAAGGAATAGGGCTGGCCAAAAACTGACCGAATCGATTGAACCGACCGCACCGACTTCAAATGGTGCAAACGGTGCAATTGGTTTAATCGGTTTTTAGCGGCGGTGCAAATGGTTTTTCGGGGTCGGTAACGGTTCACTAATTAGTGAACCGACACCGACCGAAAAACTGACCTTTTATATATATATAATAATTTTTTTATTATATATATATATATTTATATGAAATAAAATATAGTTTTAGTTTATAATTATTTATATATATATATATGATTATTACTTTATTAGTTATAATAAACTAATAATCTACCTTATTATAACTAATATATATGATAATTAAACTAATAATCTAACTTTAATACAAAAAAAAAATTAATAATCTACATAAACCGAAAAACCGAACCGAAACCGACCAAAAACCGACAAACCGAACTTATCGATTTCATTGAGATTTCGGTCGGTTGTCGGTTATGTATATACCAAAATAAAAACCGAACCGAAAAACCGACACCGCCCGACACCGAAAAATGAGCAGCCCTAGAAAGGAATGGTGTGTTCACAGCTAAATCAGCTTATGAGGGTTTAGCAAAGTATGGTTGTGTTGATATGTGGAGAGGTAAATGTGCTTGGTTATGGCGACTTCCTGTTCCTGAAAGGGTACGTTTTTTCATTTGGTTACTCTTTTTCAATTGTTTAAATACTGCTGAGATTTTGGGTCGGAAAGGCAAGATGTTGTGGGAAATTGCCGTTTGTGTGAGGACAGTTTTGAAACTTCTGATCATATCTTCCGCACCTGCCCATTTGCTGTTGGGGTCTGGGGTTGTATTGGTAGAAGATATGGGGTGCAATTGGATGATGGGCAAAATTTGATGGAGTGGTTATGCTCCAATATTAATAAAAACCATCGAGTAAGTGGTAATTTTGGTTGGAATTCCTTGTTTCCTTTGTTGCTTTGGAGCATGTGGAAAGCAAGAAATGAGTTGGTTTTTAGCGCTAAAGTTCCTTGTGCCGAGTCAATAATTTCCTATGCGGTTAGCGGGACAAGTGTTTTGTTCTAATTCGAGTTTAAGCAGCGCTTCTGGGACAATGGTGATTTGGAAACGCCCACTTGAGGGTGTGTATATCTTGAATATTGATGGCTCCCGACGCCACGAAGATGAGCATGCTTCGGCTGGTGGGTTAATTCGTGATACAACTGGTGATTGGATGTCAGGTTTCATGCTTAATATTGGTACCACGAATAGTTTAGAAGCAGAGTTATGGGGCATTAGACAAGGGTTGATTCTTGCAAAGGAGAGGGGGTATTCTCCTTTAATTGTGGAGCGTGGTGGTTAATTTCTTAAAGAGTAATTTGTTGGACTCTCATCCTAGTTACACATTAATTTGGGATTGTTTAGAGTTGATCAAGGGAGGTTGGATTTTAGAGATTCGTCATATCTACAGGAAGGGTAACCGTTGTGCAGATTGTTTGGCAGGTTTAGCTCATGATATTCCTAATGGGGTTACCGTTTTTGAAGTTCCACCACCGCAGGTTCTGGATCTGCTGGCGGATGACAGGCTGGGGATTGGAACGCTTCGACCTTAGCTTTTCTTTTAATTTTCTTGTTCTTATGTAGCAAAAAAAGAGTTCTCGAACTCAAGTCCTCTACAGGTGAGGTCCAAATTGGGTGGAATGGGTGCTTTTGAACACAATACCTCTTTAATTTAGATTTGAGCTCAAGACTTTAGAGTTAGAGTTTAGAGTTATGGTAAATTCTAACCTCTAATCATGTCACTCATCTTAGTATGGTAAATTCTAACCTCTGATCATGTCACTCATCATAGGATTCCAGTGCGAAAGGTCTCACAAATTCTCAAGCTCTAATCACTGGAATGCCCTCTCGAGAGTTTTGGTGAATTCTAACCTCTAATCATGTCGGAGTGAATTCTAACCTCTAATCATGTTGGAGTGCCCTCTCAAGAGTTTTGGTAAATTCTTACCTCTAATCATGTCGATCATCTTAGTATTCCAATGCGAGAGATCTCACAAACTCTCGAGTACCCTCTCAAGGACGCAAAATAGAGATAATTTTCTATTATTATATTTTAAGTTTCATACAATCCTAGATATTCAACTAGATCCTTTTCAAAGTCTGGTTCCTATCTTAAACATAATAAAATCTTTGTAGCACTGCAACATGCAATCACCTTGTGGTCATTAAAACCTGTCCAAGCAAAGCAACAAACTGTAGCTCTAAATATCTCATTGGAACAAATAATAAAAGCAAATCTGTAACAGAGGTTGCAATTCAAAACTGAACGATCAAACAGGTCAAACGAGGTAAATAGTTGAAACATGATAAGCATCATTATTAACAGTAAGTACTATCCAATCATTCGACCGCTAACTCCCAAAAACAGCCAAAAGTAGTTGGTAATTGATTTCGACACCAAAGACCCTACAAAGGCAATACTCCACAGACACTTCAATTCAAAAATTCAAGTATACCAACAGCTCATAAATAAGCAAGACAAAGATTTAATTCCATCATATCATATGATAAAAGTTTTATCTAATAAAACTTTAGAACTTGTACAAAATAGGTTTGGCAAGAACTATAATCAGTGAGAATGGCAAAAAAATCAGTGACTATGAAGCCATGATTCCATGAAAGCATGCCCTTCTTAACACTCCAAAATAAATTGACGAGGGTCAATATTTCAAAAAAGAAAAAAGACTTGAAAATGAACTAAAGGTGTTGTCTAACCCCTCACAAACAGTTGCATATTAGCTTGAAGAGATAAGACTACACAAAGGCACTCCAACACATAGGTTCTATAGATAACAAATCACATATACCCGAAAGCATAAGTTTATCTTCGAGACTATAAAAGCCTATGGCAAAACTTGGAATATTGCTGTCATCATTATCCAAGTTCACCATTCCACAATCTACAAACATTTCACCCAAGTAAAGAGAAATGGGGGAAGCCCCCATTGCAAGGCCTAAAATATTCATATTCAGCTAGCACGGCTTTTGATGACATCAAGACCCATCTCACTTGCATCTGTTGCTTGCAATTCCACCTGAATTCCATCCAGTTCTCTCTTAAATCTGTCTTTGGAGCTAGCATAGATCATCTTATTCCTGACCCTTGATGTATCAGGAGACCTTCACAGGACAAAAGAATGTAGTAAGTACCAAAGGCCACAACATTAGACTAGGCACCAAGATTATTCAGAAGATCAAGAAATCTGCATTACCATGCAATGAAAAAGATTCTGCTCTTTGGGACATTCTCTGGTGTTAGAAACTCAAAATCATACACAGCATATCGGCATTCATCAGCAGGAAGACTTGCAGTAAAATCGTCGTAGCTCTGGCCTGGCTCACCAAGCTTCTCAACAATAACTTGCTTCTGCTTCTCCTCAATTTTGAAAACAATGAAGCGGTAGGTTCTTTTTGCCTTGAGCTCCAAGAACTTCAACTTGCACTCATCGTCCACAGCCATTCCTGACGCTGCATTGGCCTGAGGATAAGACAATAAATATCACATGAGAAAAGATCAAATGTCTGAGTCTGAGGCAATTCCGATGTTCATAGTATCAATAAAATGCACCTGCAATGTAAATGTTCATCTTAAAATCTTAAAAAGTGATAAAAGAAGAAGATCCAAGATGAAGTGATCATCGACTAGCCTCTTACTCACTATCAACTTGATTTGGTCCTTAACAAAGAGCAAACATGGACACTTTTTACAAATGGTTCCAACTTGATGTTATTCAGCTGCACCCCATGTAGGCAAAACATGGTGTGGCAGCATCAATTAGGATACAGGAAGACATATAGGACTCCATTCTTACATTACCTTGATAACACCGTAAAATAATATAACAAAACAGCTGTTTCCGCTTGGCAATGGAGCGCCAAAGTTAATTGTTTATGCTCATTTTTGGACAAATACGACTTTAAGTATGGGATTAAATATAGACCAAGATTTCCTTGACTTACTCTAATAGGAAAAAAATGCAGACAGAAACAAGAACAACAACAATAACAAACAAATACAAGGATCCAAATTAAAAGCGCAGACAGATTGGATCAACATATATACTAATCTATTAAACAAGTTAAAATCGGTGGAAAAAAATTTAAAAAAAATCAAAAAATTAAACAAGAAAATAACCATAACAAAACCGATTTAAAAACAAATTAGATTTTTTGAAAATTCTGCATAATCCAGTACTGGCTAGAGACACTAAAGCTAGATCAGTAAGATTTCCATTTTAGTTACAGCTAATTCCGTAAAAACAAAATCAAATCATAAACATCAAAAGCATCAAAGCACAAATTTCATAAGATCTAGAAACTAGAAGCTCAATCAAATCAGTCGATGCAGGAAAATTACCCAAAAATTTCGAGCATCATAGCTTCAACAAAGAGATCAAGCAACAAGTCAAACAACCATATTTAGTCAAGAAAATTGAACACAAAAGTGACGATCCACTAAGATTGCTAAGAAATCATATGATAAAATAAAATCAGAGATTAATTCAAGGAATTGAGTAAATTTTTAGAGACATTACCATTTTTTCGGGTCTGTTTGGGAACGAGGATAAGGATCGAGATCGAAGGAGAAAGAAGAGGAGGAGAAAATGTAGAGAGAAAGAAAGCTCCTCCGATGACGAGGGATGGGGGGGAAAGGGAAAGGATGTTAAAGGTCCTTTTATTTCGGTGACTCTGCCTGCCGAGTTGAGATTTTATATCCTGCTTATATTTGTATCTTAAGTTTGAGTACGAAACATTCCTTTGTCTAATCATGTCTTGCCACGTCGCGTACGGGGTTCATCGAGGGCACGTTTCTGTTTGGTTTTGTGTCGTGATCATGATTAAGCGCTGGTCTTTGATGGACTGCGCTATAGCTTTTACTAAACTGGCGACTTCGCTTGACTCGGCTCACTTTTGCTAAACGTGGTTACTTTTTTAATTTGAGGTCAAAGATTTGCAAATGGCTCGATCTAGGATATAACGTTTTAATTTGATTAACAGAGGATTATACCTTACAAAATCAGCTTAATATAGCTTTTATCTAGACTTGGCAATTCGTGTTCTAACACGACACAATACGGGTCGATACGAGATACGTTTAGTCATGTTCGTGTTTGACTTATTGTGTCTTGTGTCTGAATCGTGTTGGACACGATTAAGATTATCGTGTTTTGTGTCGTAATCGTGTCAAGACACGATTAACATGTTTAAGACACGAGTGACACGCTTTAATTAACGGGTTAACACGATGACACGAAAGACCTGTTACACGACACATTAAATACGCCTAATTAAAACCCTTAAATAACTTATATTTTGAATTTCTAATATATCCAAATAATTATTATAAAAAAATATATTCAATTACCTTTAATTATATATATTTATATTTGAAAAAAAAAAACTACAGTAAACTATACATCCAAACAAAACTACTTTCTTAATATTATTTTATTTTTCACAATCACATAATAATGATTAATGAGTGCGACAGCCGATAGGTATGTAAAGATACACGGTTAGTAATTCGATTCAATATCGATTTTGTTATTATAACAAATGAAATGAAATACATTATTTTAAATCAATAGATATAAAAATAAAACCAAATTTGATATTCTGATAGACACGACATGAGACCATTCCCTTCTACAATTTCATCCCCTCCTTCAACTGCCCTTCTCTCTTGCTTGTTTCCTTCTTCATTTTTCCCTTATATAAAAAATGGGTAACTTGAATTTCTTTGATTAAGGTCTTCAACTCTTATATATATTTGTTTTGCAATACAATTATTTGTTGATCATATGAAATTAGGAAGCCTAAATAGTTGCTTGTATATCGCCAAAAAAAAATATTGCTTGTAATAGTTAAAGGTATATATGGAATATATAGGAATAAAATATAAGATGGCTCTCCCAAGTTATAATAAGCCAAGCTAAAGCCAAAGCCAAAGCTGGTTGTGATAATAGAGAATTTAGAGATATTTGTTGTATCGTTGAAAATTAGAGTGTTGGACTAATAATGGCAACTTTTGTAAACTTACAATGAAGCCATCTCTGTAATCTTATGTGGAAATCGTCATATACACCTGGTTTGGGTCCACTCCCCCTTTAAAAAGATTCTCCTGCGTCAATCTAACGCTACCCCTCCTTTGCCTTGCCTTGCCTTCTCAACATTTTATTTTAGAATTTTGAATTTTTCATAATTGGCAAGCACATTTGGATTTGGACATTCTCTTCTCTTTTTTACGCGTTAGTACTTTATTTTCTTGCCTTTTACTATCATTTTCCTTCCAAATTTCAAAATGAGTAAGTACATTTAATTAATTATAAAAAAACAAAAGAACAATAATATCTCATTATTAAATTTGTTACCATATAATGTCAAAATTTGTTACCATATGATATCATTATTACCTTACTAATTATGATAGAAGTAGCTTCCAATTATGTTTACAAGTTAAAAAGACTAAGATTAGTACCAAAACAAGTGTTGGTCACACACAATAGCATAATTTTTAACTTTATTTTTTTGCTACTAATAATTTTTAACTTGATAAAATGTAAGAATACAAGTTTCAATCATATGTACGAGTTATAACTAGGAGGGATTTATTCTTGAAAATATATCGACTATTGTCATGATACTACTATTAAATATCTATGTGTCTCACGATACAAGTATCAAATATCTAGGTGGGTCATAATGATTCATCAGTATTAACATCACATGGTAAAAACACAAGTTTGATTTAGAAAATTCTCTCTTTCATACTTAGGTCTCAAATGCATTATTCTTGAATCAATGAACGCTAAGGCTATAGATATCTTTTTAATTAGGGTTCGATACGATTTGATTTTAAATTAATCGGATAATGCAATATGACATCTAGATATCGGGAGAGTTAATTAAACGAATTTAAGATTAGTCGCCATATTTTACCAAGAAAATGAAAATAGGAGAGAGAGAAGAAAAGAATGGCGCTGCAAAATTAGGTGGACGAGTTGGTTCAAAGGAAAGTTATATGAGAGCTCTTTTTGATCGGAAATGCCTTGAATTTTGACCTCCTCCCGTTTGGTAGTACATCATACAATGCACTAATAAAGGTTGAAATTAAATTAAAGTAAGCAAAAGTTGGGACAAGACAACGGAGGGCTTAAGATTGTCGACTTTTTCTTAATCCTTTTGTTTAGAATTAAATAAAAAAAAAAAAAGGTTTTTAACTAAATAGATCGTCTCAGCACCAGACACGGGGTCGAGAGTTGCCTTTACCAAAAAACAGGCTTAACGCACATGTCACATGACATGAACATGGTAATAAAAATGTTAAATGTACCATTTTGAGGCATTGGAATTGAAAATTTTATAGTATTCAGAAATCAAATCAATTGTAATTGGAGCTTGGAAATCTAAATTGGATTAATATTAATGCAATGAACAATGCCAATTTGCCAAACCAACAAGCTTGGAAAGTTGGAAACTCTAATAATTATATCATCAAGCTCGAGAAAGAGAGGTTAAATCCATATAGGGTTTTTATCTGTTTTGATAATTTAACATCCTTTAATCATGGTTAAGGGTCTCCAATATTTGTATTTAAATACACTAAAAACGATTAACGACTTCAATCTCTTAACTGATTGATCCTGAGAGAATGGAGAAGTCATGTAAAGATGTGGGTTAAATCGACCTTCTTGTTCTGGCTTAATAATGATAATTATTAAATTTAAATTAATTAGATATAGATGGTGTTTATATATATGTAATATTATATGGATAATTTTATATTATATATGGAAAAGGAAAACTCGAATCTAGCAAGAGATAATTAGGATACCGAAAGATTTCTTCATTTTGATCCAATCAGATGCTCTGATTTCAACGTGAATATGAAACTGATGAACAAGTTTCTTCTTCAACGTCGTAAAAACGGATCAAAATGACAGGAAATAAAATAAAACAACTAGTAATATAAAATCATCACCCTATGACATGAAACATTAATTTTTGGGTTCGTCGTCGTCTTTGGTTTTGGTTACATTCTCAGAGGACTCTGCCGTTGCCAACGCTGCAGGGGAAGGAGGAGGTGGTGCACGAACTGGCTGCGAAGTCGTGGACGGTGGAGTCTTATTAGCTGGAGGACTGGTTTCAGACATGGGAGCCGTGATGTCGTCGAACGACAGGAAAACGCTTTGAGATGGCTTCCTTTGGTGGCGGTTGGGTCTTTGAGACATGTTTTTCTTCGGACAGGGGATCAAGCAAAAGCTTAAATGAGACGAAGGAGAGAAAGCAAGTATTTTCTTCGTACTATCACACACTCAAAGGTTGACTATACTTTGATTCGTTTTATAAAAGAATGGCAAATGGGTGTTAATTTATAATGACCCTAGGATCTCTAAACATGGTAAAATAAACAAACAAAATCTCATAACATCAATAACATCCCAAATTTTTAATTCTAACAGCAATTTACCTACCATAGATATCATACAATTAATAATATTTTAACATATTTTCTTAAAAAATTAGTGATTATAAGTATGTCACAGTTAAATTGTCGAAAAAATATTTACTCAAATGTTAATCGATCGGAGAATTATTACTAAAATTGCATTCTTTTATGATGATAAAAGTGATATTACATGCAATAGTTAGGTAAGTCGTTGAGAGATCATTAAAAATTTTCAGTTTTCAGGTATGTAAAAGATAAAAGATTTGGTTTCATAAATTAACTACTAGTTAACCGGTCTGTATATGAATATCCCATATCGAAAAGATAATTAAGGCTCCTTTGTTAAGGCAACTTGGTGGTGAAAAAGTCGGTTTTTCGGTATTAACCCACATAACTCTCTTTGGGTATAAAGCATAAATACAATCGGTTGTTTCACATATATACTATATATTATTTTTAACTACTATGAAAATTATTAAAAGGCCAAATTGAGGATTAATGTGGTGCATCCTTTTGGCCATTTTTGGTCTTTTCACACTTTTCGGATGACTAAAAAGCCCCTCTATAAGCTTCCCCCATTCCTTTTCCTTCTATCCTTTTTCGTAATTACACTTTTCGGATGACTAAAAAACCCCTCTATGGGTTTCCCCCATTCCTTTCCTTCTACACTTTTTCGTAATTACACATTCCCCTTCCTTAATTGTTTTTAATTAATGTTTAAGACTTTTAATTAATTGCTTCTAAACCTCAAACCCTTAATAACTTTTAATTAATGTTTCTCTCGCTGTTTTCTTTTTTCATCTCACCAACTCAGTTGCTACTTCTTTTCAGTTCCTCGGTGCTGATCAATCTTCAGGTTTTGGCAAAAATCAAACCTTTCCAACACTCCCCTCTGTTTTCACATTCATATCTCTTTCCTCTTTCTTCTTCGTCTCCATCCCTTCAACATAGACCGTTCAATTTTTTTCCCCTTCTGAATTAAAACCACCATTTGTTCAATGTGAGTATTATTATCCAATTAACAGCATATTTTATTACCTCTTTGCACTTCCTATTACTTACAAAAAGAAAAAAACATGTTCTTGACCTTCTTAATTTTGCATGTCTAAAAAGTTAGCTTACAAAGATTTATACAGAGATATAATTAAAACTAATTCATTTAAATAATTGGATTTTTACTGTAATCTTATATAATTCAATCAATTAATCAATCAAGCACCCAGTGGCGGATCCAGAAAAATTTTTCAGGGTGGGCAGAACATGTATTATATACATAGACTATAAAAAGTTAGTTTTAAAAATATTTTAAATATATATATTACAAAAGACTTGGATAAAATTCTTTTAATTAATAGTGATAATCTTTTTGGCATGAGACTATTTTTTTTAAAACGTAAAAAATTTAGACTTTCCTAAGTAGGACTGAACTTATGTTCTATTTTTGTCGAGATAGAAGTTAGCAGCTCAACCAATCATTTATCGGTCTCTTTATCCCTTTTGTTTTTTAGTTTAAACTAAAAAAAATATTATTGATGGCTCATGGGCTATAAACTATAGGGCACAATGAATTGTTGATCAATGAAAGGTGGGCACACATGATCAAATGAGGATGAGCACCATCCAAAACTATAGCAAAATATGAAGAAATTAAGAAATTGAGTGTGGGCAGGTGCCACCCTATATAGTGCATCCGCCCCAACAAGCACCACACTAGAACAAAAAATGTTCTTGACCCTTATATAATTGATTATATTAATATCCTTATTCAATCAGTTAATAAAGCCCCACTCTAAAATAAAAAACGTCCGTAGCGCCAGCGCGGACTAATATAACTTGTGTACAATTAAATCGATTGAACTATGATAATTTTAAACTGCTTAAATTCACACCGATCAAAAATCTCGATTTTACTAAAGGAAGGTGAAGAAAACAACTTAAACAATTAAAATTGAACTCATCAATTTGTTGAGAAGTAAAAAACATAAATTGGTCGTGCAAGATAATGAGGATTGCCTTTGTTTGGCTATAAATAAATATATTTACAAAAGGACCAGGGTTAGATGCATGTATTCATTATATCATGTCTAATGTACTTATGTATAGTGTTAGAATCTGCATTAAAATGACAAGATCCATCTCATATTCATTGCATCTATCACAAGGGACCAAACAAAAGAAGATAATTAAGACCAGGGGAAGTTCTGCTAATATTTGTTCGAACTCAAAGCATAAATTCACTGTTTGAATTGATTTTAATTAAGAAAGGCTTCTTTCAATTGGGCAGTTGGAAATTTCTTGAATGCTTATAATGAAGAATTTCCCCTCTGTTGAAAAATCTGTTTGTTAGGCATGGCACTTTTACCAAATATTTTGTTGACTAAAGGAAAAATGTGAAAAAAAGGAATGATAAAAAAACAATTATTATTACTATAAACTTTGTTTAGTTTCTAAACGGTTTTTCTTTTTTTCCTTTTTGGCGAAGTAAAACGTTTTTTCTTTTGAATACCCTTCAAAGAGAATTTATTGCTGAGTATAAAGAGCTCTAGTGGCCAACAAATTTCCAAATTTTAATTGCTCACATTCCATCTTTACTTCAAATGCCCAATAATACTTCTGTTCAACTAATTATTCGCTCCATTTCACTCGGCCGTATTCGATGGATTTCTATTGACTTAAACGTCTGAGAAGGTCTCTCATGTCATCTCAAAATATCTTGCAAATCGAGATTTCAACTAATTTGGACCTCAACATTATGCTAACAAAACATGTGCATCATTGTGAATAGAGAATAACAAAATTAATCTCATAATAATGAACTGACCAAGAACAAAATTAGTCATAAACCGTTAAATACATGTCTATTATCCAATTACTCAACATATATAAGTCTTTAATTGATACAAGTGTCAAGAACAACCTTTATTATTATCTGGCCCAAAAAAAGAAGAACAAATCTTTATTAGATTGAAAATCCTTTACCAAATATTAGCAATGGCCCAAACACCTAATTGTGGTTCCATCTTCAACAAAAAACCAGAAAATGGGCCAATCAATTTGATATATTGGGCCTCCAAAGGGCCCGAAATAAAAATTCAAAGATATTACCATCATCAAGCCAATAAGAATTGCTTGCGTGGAAGCCTGGAAGGCTTAACCGTTAAGGATAAACCTCAACACACACGTGTCACTGATCTGACACTTCATCCAAAGTTGTTTCAGGTGTATAAAGACAATACCCGCAGTCAATCCACGTGGCCTATTCTTATAGGTCAATTTTTCCTAGGCCCCACTTAACGTCCACTTGTCTTCTAGTTCCTTCCAAATAGAGTATAAATCAAGTTCGTCAGCAACATTTTTAATTTTTTTTCAAAATTTAAAAAATAAAAAATTGAAAAAAAAATATTACAGAAGAATTAGATTTATTTTCTCTCTCATCTCTCCCTCGTTCTTTCTTTCTCTATCCTCTTTCTTTATCGAAAAGTTAAATCTCGACCGCGAACTAAGCTTTTTTCGTTCTGGTTTCTTGCCGCCCTCCACGTTCCCTCTACAAATTCTTTTTTCCCAATTAAAAATCAAAAACCCTAACCCAAATCTTTCGCGCTTATTTTTAACCCAAAACTGAATAATTCTTCTTCTTCTTCCTTCTTTTTTTCCTTTCTTTTTTTGCTACTACTTTTTTTTGAATCTCAGATCCAGGAGATTTGGAATCTGGCCTTTTCAACTCTTCACTCTCTTGCATGATTTATTCTTCGATTTGCTATCATTCCAATTCGATTTCCTTCGATTTTTGTTGATTATTGGCTTTGTATAGGTAGTTTTTTTTTGTTGGTTAAATTTCCTTTTGGGAAAGTTATATTTCAAATTCAAATAACGGTTAAGCGGTTATTGGATTCTATGGTCTGGTGTTTGAATTGATTTTATTCTTTCTTTTTCCTTTTGCAGTTTGGTTTTCCTTCTTCTTTTAGTGTGAAGAATGTCGGTTTAGCATTTACTTTGGGGGCAAGACAATTCAAGTTCCTATAAGAATTTGGATTCGAGTTTCAGTATATTCATAGTGAAAGTTTAGGGCTGGTTTCCCTTGTTTGGATTTCCGATTTTGAATGCTGTCATTATCACAAAGTTGTAGAGAATGGAAGAAGGGGCAGTTTGTTTGGAAATTTCCAGAGAAGAGATTATGGAGAATGTAAATAGTACAAATCCTGAATTGCAGCGAGAATGTGAATGTCTTGAACCGGAACCGGAACCGGAACCAGAATCCAAGATTATAGAGGATGTGAACAGTACCAAGCTCGACTTGAAGCGAGAACGTGAATGTCTTGAATCCGAGCAGGAATTGGAACCAGATGAATCTCCTAACAAGAAACAAGCTAAGGAAGTTTCGAATGAGGATATTCGATCAGAGGTTTCAAATCCTACTGTTTCTCCTCAAGAAAACACGTCTACGTTCCATGACATAAGCAGTAGAAACCAAGCTGGTTGCGGTGAGGTTACGTCTCTGTGTTCTGGCTCCGGGAGCTCCAGTTCTGAGGAGACACTGAGTGAGAGCTTTGAAACTGCTGATGCCTCTGGTGTTGTGTCGACTTCCAAAGTTACATTGGAAATTCCGAAGCATTTAAGCTCATCAGGGATTAGGAAAATTACTTTTAAGTTTAGCAAAAAGAAGGAGGATTATGAAAATGAAACGACATATTCAGTTGGTGGGGAATGTATGAACCCTGAAAATTATTATGGGAATAGTTCGATTGAATGGAATTCTCGATATTCTTGTGCTCCTAATATGGAATTAAAAATGTCTAAGAAGGTTGTTCCTAGTAACTACCCTTCCAATGTTAGGGAGTTGTTAGGAACTGGCATTCTTGATGGAGCCCGAGTGAAGTATATTTCCCCCACAATGGAGGTAAATTGTTTTTATTTTTTATTTATTATTTTATTCTAAATTAAGGTTAATCTTGATTGCTTGAAATTTCTATTTGTTCATCAAAGTCATTACTATTTTTTTTGGTTGTTAGAAAGTACTGGATGGAATTATTCACGCGGGGGGATATTTGTGTGGCTGCACTTTCTGTAATTTCTCAAATGTAAGTCACTCATATGTTTTAAGTATTATTTTCCCTTTTTTGAGGGCTTGTGATGTGTTACATTAGCTGAATTGTTTGTGGGTTGAATAGGTGCTGAGTGCCTATGAGTTTGAGCAGCATGCTGGTCACAAAACTAGGCACCCCAATAATCACATATATTTGGAGAATGGGAAGCCTATATATAATATTATTCAAGAACTGAAGACTGCTCCAATAGGCATTCTGGATGACGTGTTAAAAGAAGTTGCAGGTTCATCTATAAATGAGGAGTCCTTTCAAGATTGGAAAGGTATTAATTTTTGTTTTGAAGCTTTGATGAGGTTTATATTGGTTAGGTATAGTTATATCTCATTGTGTATTGGCTTTTTTTGAGCTTGCAAGTGGATTCATAATTACTAGTATCTTTTTCCGTCCAAATATTGCTTATGAGAAAGTAAAGGAAACAAAATAGATGCAAGTGAATTAGGGGAAAACCATTTCACTTGTTATGGTAATTGGCAAGGGCATTTAGGGTCTCAGACTTCTAAGTTTAGATATTAGGAGAAATATCTAGGATCACGTTGCATACGTGTACAAAGTAGCCTATTCGATACATCCAATGCTGGTGGACGTTAACATGGAAATTTATAACGGTACAGTGATAGAATTTAACTCTAACTTGGAAAGAAATGTATGGATAGAAACTCAATCAAAGGATGGCAATTACATTTGAGTAACTGCCGTCAAATCTGGTTGGCATGCCTAAATTTTAAGCAAAGAAGGTAAGTGAGAATGGCTCAACAAAGCAGCACCTGCTAGAGTAGAAGAAACAACACAGACTCTTCTGCACTCTCACGTGTAGCTGTGCAGCAAGAATACTTCATTCTTTATCCCCTTTTCTGCAATCTCATTTTGCTGAAGTCAGAACAGAGTTGTAGAGTCAGATCTCAAATAGGATTTTCCAGGCATATTGATAGAGATTTCGGACTTGCTTAGAGAAAAGAAAAACCTGATTTTTCCTTGCTAGTATAGAGTCACAATTTCTTTTGCTATTGTTCTGTTTTTGACATGCTTTTATGGCCTGTACCCTGCAGCTAGTCTTCAGCGAAGTAACAGAAAGGTTGAAGCAGAGAAGAAGTATAACATGAAGCCTCGTAATTTGCCCAACTCTCGAAGGTAAAGCGATATCGAGTTTTGGAGACTTCTATTTCTATAATTTTTGTGTTTCGACTCATTGAATAATTTTCTTCATTGTCCTCATTTGATGGTCAAGTTTCATTTCTTGTTTTCATTCTGGATAAGAATTGTACCGTCTTGGTCAAATCTAGCATTTTAGTCATATTTGTCCTTTCTCTTACGATGGGTTGTTTTATCTTTCTTCTTTTTCACACTGTTTCTGCTCTGTTGGTATATCCTGGTTTTTCGCTGAATTGAATTTAACATTTGAATGGTTTTCCCTTAAGAAGGGTTGTTTTCCCCTTTTCCTTTTCCACACTAATTGTACCTTTCTTATAGGCCTAATTTTGGTGTCTCTAAACAAGTGTTACCAAAAAAGAGAACTGTTGGAGGTGGCACAAGGAAAAGGTATGTCTATGGCATATTGTTCGCTCTATTTGTAAATTATAGATTTGCCTGAACTAAGCTGGAATTCCTTATAGGGTTGGCAGGGACAATGATTTGCACCGGTTACTTTTTATGCCAAATGGACTTCCGGATGGGGCTGAATTGTCTTACTTTATCAAAGGACAGGTTTGGTGTTTTCTAGGAAATAATTTGGTTAATTGGTAAATAAGAGATGCCTGTTACTGATAGCAAGTTCTCTTTTCAGAAATTACTGAAGGGTTACAAGCAGGGAAATGGTATTGTCTGCAGCTGTTGTGAGAGTGAGGTAAGTTTTGATTGATTGATTAATTATCTTCTTGATGATGGATCACCTCTCTTATATATGTTTTACTTTGAGCAGGTTAGCCCTTCACAGTTTGAAGCGCATGCTGGAATGGCTGCCAGGAGACAACCGTGAGTGCTCTTTATAGAAATTGGTCTTTTACTATTTCTAGTGTTCTTCCAGT
Organism: Corchorus capsularis; assembly: GCA_001974805.1. Classification (NCBI taxonomy): domain Eukaryota; kingdom Viridiplantae; phylum Streptophyta; class Magnoliopsida; order Malvales; family Malvaceae; genus Corchorus; species Corchorus capsularis. The sequence goes on from AWWV01012552.1 coordinate 29,305, forward strand.
CATTTCTTCGTTACAAGTTTGTTTCTTTTTGCAGGTATCGTCACATCTATACATCCAATGGATTGACACTTCATGATATAGCCTTGTCATTGGCAAATGGGCAGTGTGTTACAACCGGTTACAGTGATGATATGTGTGCAATATGTGGAGATTCTGGAGATCTGCTTCTTTGTTGTGAATGCCCTCAGGCTTTTCATCCAGGTGCGTAATATGTTCTTTATTTTGAGCTCTTTCTTTTTGGTTTATTTTTTTTTAGGTAGGTACTTGATTTACAGTTGATCTTGGAAACATTTGATATTGGTTGGAGAACATACTCTTATTTCCTTTATACTACTCCATTTTACCAGCTCATTTACTGCGCATTCCATGTTGCTTAGGATTTTTAACTCTAATTAGCTCTGTGCTTTCATGCAAAATCATTACCAGTTTTCTATAGATTATTCTTGATTAACAAAATGGTGGATATACATGTCAGCTTCACCTCCATTGTTAATCTCATTGAATGTCTCTGTTGCAGCTTGTCTGAATTTAGAGCACTGTCCTGAAGGCGATTGGCGTTGTGCAAATTGTACAGATAAAAGCAATTCTGGTGTAGCGAGGCCAATCGTGATACGATTGACGCGAGTTGTTAAAGCACCAGAAGTTGAAATCGGTGGTTGTGTTGTTTGCAGGTTTGTGCTTCTGGTTTTCTTTCTTTCTGTCTTAGTTGTTCTTCCTTTTTACCACCCATTCGAGTTTATGCTGTTTCTCAGTATACCAGTACCTACATCTTGTGTCACTTAACCCATCCATAAGTTTGTAATTAGTTATTCACACAGACTGGAACTGAAACTGGTGGAATTATCGATTGAAGGGTTCTTTTTTGAGTCAATAATCTCTTGATAGTTTCTTTATTTGGATTCTTTTGTCCCGGTTTTCCTTATTTCCATTTTATTTATAGATTTTTAACATGTTTACTGATTTTAGTCATTTGTTAGTTATATTTGTTTTGTCAGATGATGATTATCATTATTATGTTCTTGTCAGGTCCCATGATTTTAGTGCCACATTCAGTGATCGAACAGTAATTCTTTGTGACCAAGTAAGTGCAGTTTAGCAATCTTATTTCTATCCAAGCAAATGTTACCCTTTTTATAATGTTCTTTATGGTCTTCTTTTGTTCTTTGTTAGTGTGAGAAGGAGTTCCATGTTGGTTGCCTGCGGGAAATTGGACTGTGTGATTTGAAAGTAAGTGTGAAATGTTCTGGCATTAATTGTCAACATACATGCCAGTTGAAGTATTTACCTTCTTGTTTTGCTGCACACAACAGGAAATCCCAAAGGACAAATGGTTCTGTTGTAATGATTGCAACAGGATCCATGATGCTCTTCAAAGTTCTGTTTCTAATGGGGTGCAGATAATTCCTACTCCATTCTCAAATATAATCAGAAGGAAGCATTTAGAAAAAGGATTATTTATTAATGGAACCGCAGATGATGTTGAATGGCGAATACTGAGTGGAAAGAGCCGTTATCCTGAACATCTGCCATTGCTTTCAAGTGCAGCTGCGATATTTCGAGTAAGTTTCTCCTGGTATTAGCTTTCGCCTTTCAGTGTATTGTGCCTACTTACTACGTTGCATTTGATTACACCGATATCTGGTCTCTCTATGCAGTTTTTGTGATTCTATGGATATTTACTGGCCTTCCTTTAGATGATTGAATTTCCTGCAGATTTTTTTTTTTTTAAATTTTTATTTTTATAATTCCAGTTGTATTTAGGAATTGCTTGTATGCTTAAATCATTTGCACTTCCTTCTTGGCAGGAATGTTTCGATCCCATTGTTGCACAATCTGGCCGTGATTTGATTCCTGTCATGGTTTATGGGTAAGTGCTTTTTCTTAGTTTCTTAACCCCCTCCTGCGGTTTAGATGGGTTCTAGTGTTTTACTTCTATTTCTCCTTTAAAAGGAGAAAAGAAGGATATTTTCTTTTATCAGAAGTTTTTGAAGAAAAATTGTTCTCCTTTAGGTTATTATACAGATAATAATTTGCTTGGTTTATCATAATTGTTGCACCTTAATGATATCAATTATTCTGTTACACGTTGGTTTGTTCTCAGTGGACCTAATATTTTCTTTTTAAACGTTTTTCAGGAGAAATATATCTGGACAAGAGTTTGGTGGAATGTATTGTGTGGTTTTGATTGTGAGGTAAAGTCTCTCTCTCATTGTGGTTGCATTGCAAGGCGTTCTTGTCTTGTTTTCACTTTGATTATTATTATATTGCTGTATGAACTCATAATGTTTATATAATCCTTGCACAGGTCTGTTGTTGTATCGGCTGGTCTTCTTAGGATATTTGGTCAGGAGGTCGCTGAGCTCCCTATAGTGGCTACAAGTAGAGAACATCAAGGAAAAGTAAGTGCTTCAATAAAGTGGACTAAGAATTTGCCGTGTTCTTGCTGTGTGACTTTATTGCTTTGCGTTAAGTCTGTTTGAAGTCGATACAATTTTATGTTCAAAGTTACAGAAACTAGTATCCTTAAAATCTTTAATGCAGGTGCACTAGTTTGTTGGTTTTCTCCTTTTATTATTTGTTGGAAACACAATGATATACTTATATGTTGATCATGCCGACTTATCAGAATCTGTTATCTTGTTGTAGGGATATTTCCAGGCATTATTTGCTTGTATTGAGAGGTTACTGAGTTCCTTAAAGGTGGAAAACCTGGTACTCCCTGCTGCTGAGGAAGCTTTGTCGATTTGGACAAAGAAATTTGGCTTTACAATGATGAGCGAGCAGCAAGTAAGTGCATTTTAAATCTTTTACTCGACAAAAAAGTAGTACCGTATCATTTTGAACATGTTTCTACTAAAATATAAACAGGAGTCTTAACCATTGTGAAATCTTATTTTATGTTCAGTTGTCCAAATACCAAAGAGAGCTTCAGTTGACGATATTTAAGGGAACATCCATGCTGGAGAAAAAGGTGCAGCTGATATCAGAATAGCTCTGTTTAAGTTGTTCAAACACCAAAGGGAGCTTCAATTGACAATATTTAAGGGAACATCCATGCGGGAGATAAAAGTGCAGCCGATATTAGAATAGCTATGTTCATCTTTCCGGTAACTTCTCATCAGAATAACAGAAGTCGGCTTTAACTTTAATCTGGGCTAGTGGTCTTTTCCATTTTTGTAAAATTGGTGAGAAAATTTTCGTCTTGTTTCCAGTTTTTCTTTCCCCATGCACAGCATTTTACCAGAAATTGGGTTGTTATTTGTACAAACTATAGAATTAAGAAGAGAGGTAGGACTTGGTGAGGAGTTACTGAATGAAACAAAGCATTTGCATGCTAACTTTTTATAATGCATGCATGCAGGCAAGAAACTTTGGCCTCTTTTTTTTCAAAGGCTTTTCTGTTAAAGAAAATGTTCAAATCTTGTGGTAAAAATGAAAAGATGAAAGAATAATTTCTCCTCAACTTTCTTTTTATTATGCTATTATTTTTCTATTTTATTATTACTTAATGGAATGATTAATTCTTTGCATTTAAATACTCGTAAGGATTTATCAAAAGGAAAAGTGGAAAATAAATGGAATTTAATTTTAGCAATTTAAATCAAATATGGAAGAATCCAAGTTTTTGATGGAATCTATGTATTGCACTCCTTGTTGTTATTATATATCACTTGATTTGATATTTTTCTTCATTTAATAAAAGAATAAAAGAAAATTTGGTTTTATATACTTGTAGATTAAGTTTCGACTAATTTAAAATTGAGTTGAATATGATGTCAAGAAATTCTCAAAATTGATTTGTAATTTGTTTGTTTGTTTTTTTTTTGCCACAAATTTGTTTGTTTGTTTAGTTGGTTTGTAAGTAGATATAATCTTTAGTTTCTAGGTTTAAGAGCATATATTATGAAATTTTAATTGTATTTGTTGAGGAAGGAACTTGATTTGTCGGTTCATACATTAACGTTTCGGTAATGTAGCTAAAATGTACGGATCTTCCTGTGCGTTTGTAATCTCAATTTCATTATCAAAAAGTTTATTTCTCAAAAAAGAAATTCTCAAAATTCAGCTGCATTTTATGCCTTTTTTTCTTTTGGTTAAAAGTTTTTATTAATAAACCCATGCTCCCGAACTCTTTTCCTTCTTCGGCCGAAAAAAAAAACTCTTTTCCTTCAAATATGGGCCGGGGTCTTGGTAGTCAAGAAACAGAGGATCAATCCGTTACGATAATAGACACGGCTTAACGGACGTCTCATTTCCAATATTGAAAAGCTAAAACCCAATCCACAATAAACCCTCTTAAACCCTAATAACAAAGGGGAGGGGAACCGTCAATCTTTATAAATTATTCTAGGTGCAAGTCTGGAACAAGTCTCAAAGGTAAAACCTTACAGAAAAAATCTTTCTTTTCGTATTTTAAAATTATGAAATTTGTAGTTATTCTAACTCTTAAAAGTTTTTTTTTCATAAAGTTGCCAAACATAATTTTTTTTTAATTTTAAAAATTATTAAAGCATGCATTTTCACTATTATTTTCAAAAATATTGTTTGCAAATCAAGTTTTTTCTCAACTCCAATTTTAATGTCAAACTAAACTTTAAAAACTAGTTGAATATAAGTAAGAGTTTAGGTGGCGTCATCTTAATGAAATCTTAAAAACACCATTTTTAGAATGATTTTAATAAAATTTAAATCCTATAAATAATAATATTAAGTTTCAACTAATTTAAAATTGAGTTGCATTTTATGTCAATAAATTAAAAAAATTGAGCTGTATTTTATCTCGAGAACTTTTTAAATATTTTTTATATATGATGGTAAAAAAAAAAGTTTTTATTAACAAAACCTTACAACATGCTCCCAAACTCTTTTCCTTCAAATATGGGCCGCTTGATCACATCTTCAAATCAATGGCTGGGACGTCCCACAGCACCTGGCTGGCTCTTGGTAGTCACGAAACAGAGGATCAGTCCGTTACGAAATTAATAGCCATACACGAAACAGAGGATCCACGGCTTAACGGACGTCTAAACGGGGTTTTAGCCATTCATTTCCAACATTGAAAAGCTAAAACCCAATCCAAAATAAACCCTCTTAAACCCTAATCGAGGCCCATTGCCTAAATTTTCTTCCGAAGTTCGAATCACCGTTCACTTTGCCTTTTTTCCGATGGCTTTGGCTTCCAGGTTCCGCCGCCTCCTCACCGGACCTTCCTCTCTGTGTTCTCAGTTTGCCTCGATTCGTCTGGAATCGACTCTCACTTCCCCTAAGCTCTTCATAAGTGGTATTTTCACATTTTCCTCTGTTTATTGTTTTGTGTTCGTTGTGAAATGACGTAAATTATTCATTTCCATTTCTTTGTTTCTTTGAGATTGAAAATCTATCCTTTAATTATGTTGATGATAAATTTCAGGAAATTTGGAACTTTTATGAATTTAGGGTAGAAGTTATTTAGTTATCCAAAAGATGCTTATAATTAGCTGAGGAGAGAAAATTGAAGGATTTCTTCCTTGTGTATTGAATCGACATGAAGCATGCATATATGTATACATGGAGCTTTAAAGGCGTAACTGTGATATATTAACATTTCTAATCAAAATATGAACTGGTATGAGAAAAATCTAGAAGTAAAAAGTATGATCTTTTTTCCTTAAACTTGGTTGCCTGCCTTATATGTTTAGCATATCGTTACTATAGGGATAGGTGAAGAAAAGATTGAAGTTTGTCTATGGTGGTGTCAGGTGTGCCATAGTGCCTACTGCCTAATGACCTTTTCCAACCAAGGTTACGAATTCTATGGAATATTTCTATGATGATTTTGGTAACCCTGAGCAGTCTTTCTAAATGCAACGATGGTTTCAGAGTCTTTAGTCAAACATGGGAGGCTAGCCTTTGTTGAAATAGCAGATAGTATTTAGTTGGATTGAGGTGGTGTCAAGTGAAACCTAGTATTTTCTGGAATTATACCTTAATCAACTGGCATTGGATTGCCTTGATTAATGCGACATCTGGTGGAGCTAATAAACAGCTTGTGGTACCATGAATTCAATCTGTTATCCAGTATGATGGAAAGGATTGTCAAATGCTGATTTGTTGTCTACTTAATAGTTGGAATGACTCGAACTTTGTTGTCAAAGTGCCAACTTGCATGCATGTACTTTTCATGGTTTGAGTGGTCGCAAAACCTATAGAAATAGTTTCTAGATGCATTACAGTTGTAGGATTGTTACTAGCTTAAAGTGGCTTCTTTCATACTATGAACTACCTTTGGCTTTGAGGGAATATATTCGAGTAGATAATGTTGAACCTAGTCGCAATGTGGGTTAGATGAAGCATTCGTAAAAGAGTGGCTGGAAATCTGAGTTTGTAGTTGTGTCTGCATGTGTGCATAGATCAGATGCGTATTCTCTCGTGAATTGTTGAAAATGAGAGGTTGTAGATGAGTATAGAGCAGAAAAGTGAAAGTCCTTATGTCCTCTCATTTTCACCTCTTCATTTAGCACAAGATCATGTCTAGGTTCACTGTATCTTATTTTTTTGAGACTCTGAGTTGTCCCTTCCTTGGTACGGTAGAAATGTAACCCGGTATAAATAACTAGAGCTGGCATTTACTTTCACCAAGAAACAAGAAGTGAGTGAAAGATATGCCAGGTGCCCACTGGAGTTCCCTCAGACACTTCAGTTGATCTCTATAGAGCTCAAAAACTCTTTGCGATTTTCTGAAGTGTTTGGGGGAACTCTGGTTGCCATCTGAGACGGTTACAATTAGGATGGGGCAATATTATGGATATGCCTAATTACAGGGCTGAAGCACTAGGTTTATAGTTCAAATGGCATTTTGACTCAAAGATGAATTCCTATTCCAATTGGTGTTCATGGTGAAATTTTAGTTAGCATCTTTTTATCCAAAAAAGAAAGAGAAATTTTAGTCACCGTCATCCTTTTCTCCTTACAGTTGTGATGTTCCTAAAGGAGGAACCAAATTATAAACTTTACATCATACTTTGTAGTTCTTTTGTTTCATTGTATGGTTGTTTTTACTTTAATCATAATCGCCCCTTATTCTGTTGTATTGAGCAGGTCTTTCGAGAGAGACATCAGATGAACAATTCAAGGAGGCATTTGACCAGTTTGGGCAGATTGTTGAAGGTTTAATTTAACACTCCTCACTTCCTTTCCCCCTACATCGTCTCATTTCTTTTTTCTCTGGTCTTAAGTTACATATCTTCACCGCCATACTTCTTCACTCTGCTTTCATCTTGATATGTTGCACTAAATGATCTTGCAGCCAAAGTCATAAGAGATAGAGCCACAGGAAGGTCAAAAGGGTTTGGTTTTGTTACATATACAAGCATCGAAGAAGCCGTGAAGGCTAGAGATGAAATGAACGCAAAGTTCTTGCATGGATGGGTTATCTTTGTGGATCCTGCCAAACCAAGGGAACCCAGACCTCCTCCTAGATCAGAACCGGCATCTTCTGACCTTGGTTTCAGAACAAACAAAACTGTCGGATGGTGCGGCTAGTTCATTCAGGTCCAACAAGGATGAAGCCATCAAGGGATTACTTGAAGGCTAGACAAATATCATTATATATTGCCTCAATTTTTAGCAGAAGATAGGAAAGTTGAGTCAATGATATAATCATTTTGTATGGGAAATCCGTTAACTCCTTTTTGTACTGAACTGATTTTCTTTTCCTTGATGGATGGACCTCTTAATATTATTATTGTGCTAAAGGTTCAATGAATAACAGATTGCAATGCATTTTTCCTCCACTATTTTCTTACTTTTTATCTATAAATTTCACAATGAACTTCAAAGTTGGGAATTTGGTGGCCAAAAATCAAATACGGGTCGGGTTACCATTTACCAGTAAGAACCGAACCGAATCTAGGAACTCGCAATTATCCCACGTGAGTGATTGAAGCAATAATTCTGTCTGTCCAAAACCCTCGCAAAATCTCCTCTTTTCTTTTTGTTCCGCTTCTCGCCAATTTTTGAAATTCCCCTCCAACGAACCCAATTTTGAAAAAGTCGAAAGCTTTACACTCAAAAACTTGCAGATATGTTGTATTCATGTGCTCCGAATTCCGTTTCTTTGAAATTCTCTGCAATGTTTTCTCCTAAGGTCGAGACGCCATGTTTTACTTTTCTGCTTTTACTCTCTGTTTGGCTGCTTTCCCAATTTTAGGGCCTGCCGAGTTACTGTTAACTTTCTTTTTCTTTTGTTTTCTTAAAAAAAAGCTTTTTAGACAGAGAGAGTGTGTTAATGGATACTGAATGAGTTTTGTTTCTATTTATTTTGATGATTAAATTTGCAGATTATAAGCTCTGTTAATTCTTCAAAGGCGGATTTTAGAGTATTTGCGACTGCATCAGATGTTAATGAGGCGTCCAACTATGTACCAGCAGCTCCGGTTCTTCTCCCTGACGGAATATGGAAGCAGGTCAGCCGCTTGGATTTAAAAAAAAAAAAAAAGTTCTTTCTAATATTTTCATTTGTTTTTAATTTTTGTATCAATTTTTTTTTTTTACTTTGCAATTGCATAGATTCCGGGGGGAGTTACTGCGGCTAAGGGATTCAAAGCTGCGGGCTTATATGGTGGATTACGTGCCGTAGGAGAAAAACCCGATCTTGCGCTTGTCACTTGCGACGTTGATGCCAATGTTGCAGGTTCTAGATTCATTACTGGAAATTTGAATGCTTGTTCTTATTTAGTAATTAGTAATATAATCAATACTTGCTTTACAAACCTTTTAAAAATTGAGTTTATTTGAAAGTTGTGTTGAGTTGACTTCCTTACTATATAGCAACTTATTCGTAATTCTATTTCCAGGGGCATTTACTACCAACGTTGTTGCAGCAGCGCCAGTTCTGTACTGCAAAAAAGTGTTAAATAGTACAAAAACGGTATGCCATGTTTGCTATAGGAGTGTGATAGATTTTCTTGTATGTTTTATTCTTGAACTGAAAGAATAATTTGATATTGAATTGCCTGTCTGGGAATCTGCCCGGTTCGGTTGCATTTTTGTTTGATTTTCCAAATTATATAGTTACTGACTTGATCATGGATCTTTTCAGGCTCGTGCTGTGTTAATAAATGCTGGTCAGGCCAATGCAGCAACGGTTTGTTAGTAGCATTTCTATCTATTTCTTTGGTCTTTGTCTGGATGCCATGTTCTTATAAAAGAGTATGGCACATTTCAATGTGGTCTATTTCTTAAAGCAGTTTAAAATGGCAAAAGAAAAGTTATTTTCTTTCTTTGAATGTTTGTATATGCCAGATTGAATTGGACTTACATGGCTAATTGACTTTCCATTGATGTTCAGGGTGATGCTGGTTACCAGGATATGATAGAATGTGTAAATGCCCTTGCTACGGTATGCGACTTTTAGAGCATGATCTTGTATAGGTCAGATTCCTTTGAACTTTCTTTCATCACTTTCATTTTTGCAGATTCTTAAAATAAAGCCAGAAGAAGTGTTGATTGAATCCACTGGTGTGATTGGTCAAAGAATAAAGAAGGTGGCTATTGCTTTCTCTTCTTACATGAAGATTTACATCCAATTCATATGCTTACTTTTTTATGCTGATTTAATGCACCATTAAAGTTAATTGCAATCGATGGTGCTCAATTTTAAGTTGATGTTTTGTTGATAACATCATACAGGAAGCGCTGTTGAGTTCACTCCCAAGACTAGTTAATTCACTATCACCATCTATTCAGGGGTACTTCTCTCTCTCATTTTCGTTTTTGGTTTTTTGGCTTTTACTTTCTATGGGACTAGAGTTATGAAGTTGTTAAATGATGATAATAGTTATCCATGGTTGGTAATATACAAATATCTCTTGAGGGTCTAACACCCAGTTGAGTGGGAGTTCAATCATATATATTCAAATTGTATAGAGATTGGTCATCCCTGTGGGTGTATATCAAAGTTTGCTTAAACATTTTTGACCATGTTCTGGCTGTGCAGGGCAGATTCTGCTGCAGTGGCAATCACCACTACCGACTTGGTTAGCAAGAGTGTGGCTATTGAATATGAGGTAAGAAATAACTTATAAGGGACCTTAATATCATCTTTGCTAATATTGACAAACTGTTTCGCAGAAACCATTTTTTGTTTATAATTTAGATTATAGCAGTATTTTCTCAACAATTTTGAACTTCAAGGCCTCCTAAGAATCATGTCTTTTATAGAATGCATCTAACAGCAAGCACAAATTCCTTTATTTCTCAGGTTGGAGGGACAACTATCAGAATCGGGGGAATGGCGAAAGGTTCTGGGATGATCCATCCAAACATGGCAACCATGCTTGGTGTATGTCTGTTTACTTTCCAACTTTTCTAAAAGCATGACTCTAATTCTGTTCTCATGGCTGAGAGCTCTTTCAGGTGGTAACTACTGATGCCCTTGTTGATAGTGATGTATGGAGAAAGATGGTTCAGGTTGCTGTAAGCCGCAGTTTCAACCAAATCACAGTATGTAACTACCTTGCTTTTGATCCTCCCTTTTACTTATTCACTTAGATGACGTCCTAGTTGAATGGTTCCATTTTCTTTCATGGTATCGTATAATTAGTCTCTTCATTGTCTTTAGCAAATTTGTTTATTTTTTTGCTATAGGTTGATGGAGATACCAGTACCAATGATACTGTCATTGCTTTTGCTAGTGGACTATCTGGATCAAATTGGATTACTTCTATGAACAGTTATGACGCTGCACTACTTCAAACGGGTCTTGATGCAGTAAGTTTGGTGCAATTGTGCTCTTGGCGCATCATCTTCCTTCATCCTAACCTGTTTAAATTAGTTTTCATAAATCCTGAACATATAAATAGTATCCTTTCTGCATATCTTTATTTGCTCCAAGAAAAGTTCAACTCGCATGATAATCTCCTGAATGAAAATTTGTTTCATTGATTGGGACATTTTTTCCTGCTGAGAGAGTCTTAGTTCTTTTTCATTTGTGTTAGAGAATCTGATTAATAGCCCTAGTGCCAGATTTAGGCTTTTGATTCACAAAGGTATTGGAATGGATTTTCATTTTCTTTTAGTTTTGACATATCTCAATTCTCATCACAGGTAATGCAAGGCCTTGCCAAATCAATAGCTTGGGATGGAGAAGGAGCAACATGTTTAATTGAGGTCTGTGTTCATCAATTCTTTCTTTTCTATTTTCGAACCCATAGAAGATCTTTCTAGTGACTGAATCAAGTTGAATAGTGTACATTGTCCTCCCTGATACTGAGCAATTTTAACTAATAGCTTGTTCTGATATCAGGGAGTAATGCATTTAGAGTTTAGTTGCAAAAATCTCTCGATGGTCTCTTGCCTTTTATACAATGTGGGGGTTCTTAAACAGTTTTAACCAAACACTAGCCTAGAGATGCAGGTCACCGTGACTGGTGCAGAAGGAGAGGCTGAAGCAGGCAGGATTGCACGCTCAGTGGCTGCTTCTTCGCTTGTGAAGGCATGAATTTTGAACACCAAATCCCTTAAACAGTTCAATCTCAGCATTCGCTAATACAAAATAATGCTTTCAGGCTGCAGTATATGGTAGAGATCCAAACTGGGGACGTATAGCTTGTGCTGTTGGCTATGCTGGGATTTCTTTCGACCCAAACAACCTCCAGATATTGCTTGGAGATATAATGCTCATGGATGGCGGGCAACCGCTTAAATTCGATAGGTAAGAAGTCTGCCGTCTGTCACTCCTGACACTGCAAAAAGTATAAGATACATGGATGGTAGAAAGAAAACCTCTCACAGCATTGCGAAACCACATATGGCATGCACCTAGCTAATGCTTCTTATGCCGCCCATTTCATGGATAAAACCTAATAAGATCTTTTTTTCTTTTGATACATAACCTAATTAGATCTTTAGTAAGGAGCAATCATGAGTTATTTAATAGGGTTGGGGAAGTGACATGTATATTCAAAGCCCCCAGCACTTTTTAAATTGTTGCCCTCTATAATTTCAGGGTGGCAGCCAGCAACTATCTTATTAAGGCCGGTGAGACACATGGAACAGTGGAAATCAAAATCGCTGTTGGTAAGTTTCCCAAGTTCAACTAATCACATTCCTGTGAACTTTGATCATCTTTCTTATAAAATTCTAATGAATTGGATGTTTGACCTGCAACAGGGGATGGACCAGGATTTGGGAAGGCATGGGGGTGCGATTTGAGCTACGATTATGTCAAAATCAACGCAGAATATACAACATAAAAGACCTGTTTCCTGTCCATGATGATATTAGATTTTGTTCATCACATCACATGTTTAATAAACCTTTCAGAATTTGAAATGCAATAAATAAAAAATTGCTCTTGCTTTCTGTCTACCCTTTTCTTTTTTTTTTTTTTTTTTTTTTTTTTTCATGAAGTCATTTACTCCTTATCTGCAAGAAGCAACTATGAAAGACAATATACTGCACCTATGGTACTCATCACTCATCAGACTGCCACAACTCATATCATCCAGAGTATCCAACCAAGCCAAGGAATAATTCACTTGTGACCATTTGCCTTTCTTTTTTTCTTTCTCATGAATTGGTGTCAAAATCTCAACATTAATCTCACTATACTAGCTTGAATGAAGTGAGGGGAATGTTCATCATTCTTAACTCCAATTATGTTCCTTGGGAAAGCAATTTTCTTTGTATTACCAAGGTACCAAAAGGATTTTAAAATAGTATTATAGACATTGATGCTCATAACTTCAAAGCAACAAAATTTCATGAATCTATGACAAACTATGAAGCAATTATCACACTTTTAGCAACTAATTATCTTTTCCTTACCAAGAACACTCCCCTGAATTGGCAGAAACCCAAAACCCTTAACTTCTCAAAAACCCATTTCATTTCAGCCATCAACAGAAACTCCTCTTAACATTTCAACTAATTATTCGTTTTCTTTCACTTTGTTCTATTAACGCTTGAGGAAGTAAGACATCGGCTATATTTATGCCTGTCAATTTAATGCATACAAGCAACGAATAAAGAAGCCTGTTGGGAAATAGAAAACAAAATCATACTACATAAAAGAATTATTTTTGTCATTTTCCTTTTCCTATATATTAACCCTCGGGAAAGGCAGGTATTAGCATGTTCTAAAGTGTTATATTTATGCGATCATATATGCTTTGTCAATGTATATAAGAAACGAATAAAGAAGTTTGTTGGGGAAAAAAGAAAAAACAAAGTCATACACTATGCAGAACATATTGCATTTGCTTTAATTTGTTCAATTTATTTGATTGTCTAATTATTATTTATACTGATACCCAAATTCCAATTATATACTTGCAACTTCCCATAGATTAAATTAACATTTGGGGGACTTATTTGATTTTTTTTTTCTTAAATATATGTATATACCTATAATACTAGATATATAGTCGATAAATAGATAGATAGAAGTTGTATATGTTACAATGGTGTGTCTTTGCCATAAAGTTGTATATGTTTCTTTTCAATGTTAACTTTTTCCCTTGTTATATATAGCTGCAAGGAAAACTGGGTCACTCAGCGGCAAGCATTTGGAAAACACATCATTGCCTCATCACCCTGCCACAACTCATATCATCCACAGTCTCCTACCATTTGCCTTTCTTCTCCCCCTTTCTCATGAATTTGGTTTGTCAAAATCTCAACATTAATCTCACCATGGAATTGGATGTTGGGATTTACTATCATTTATTTCTGCTATTGTTTCTCCTTAATTTAATATATATGGTTTGTAACTACTGCATGCGCTGCTTTATTTGCTTTCTGTGGTTTGCTATACATTTCTAAGATTGGGTTTGGCTTCAATAATAAGAATAGTATTGCTCTTGGCTTGGGAGTGTAATTTTCATTTATATTTATTATAAAGGATTGATTTTCTAGCTTAATGTAATATATCATTATGGTAATTCTCAACAAAATTTTAATATTATAATACTGCTATATTGTTTTTGAAAAAAGGAAAAAAAAAAAGAAAAGAAAAAACTAGAATTAGCATTTAATATAAGGGCAAGCATACATACAATACAATACACTGACTTTAAAAAACCCTTGGGGTCAATGGCATCTCCCTAGTAGTAGTACAATGGGGACGATATAAGGGATAGAAGATAGTAACTAAGGAACGGCAAAGTTAATGACTGCATACCAAATAATTGTGTAAGGGAAACCAGAGACTAAGATTTCTTACATCTTAAGAGACTAAGAATAGTTAATTAAGAGACTAAGATTAACAGAGGGCAACAACGCCACCTAAAATTACTTCAACTCGTAAGCCATAGGCCTAAATCTGTTGCTACTCGTTTAGGGATGATGCAAATGACATTCCTATTGGAAATGTAGGTTAACAAACCGATAGATATATAATAGGCATAAAAATGATCTGATCACACCAGCTGCTCATCAAAGAGGCACTATCAATATTCTATTTACAAAAGCAAGGCCAATTACCGGTGCTGCTTTTGAAATCAACCGCTTAAACAGCACACTAACAAAATTTTCAAACCCACACCATTACTAGAAATCGTTTCATATAATGCATTGTTGTAGTAAAAGTATTAATTCAAATATATGATCCATAATAGAGAAAGCAGTAAGTAAAAACAGCTTATTTATCTACAACGATAAACAAAAAGCAAGGGCTTTTTCTCCATGATCCATAAGAGAGCTTGGCTCAAAGAGCCTCGGCCACTGAGTAGTGCATCCTTGTCTGTGATTTTTTCATAAAACTACTCCCACAGTCTGGACTGCCAGCAGAATTTCCACCGCCTCCCCTACGAGATTGTTTGGTGTCTTTCCCTCCGCGGGAATTGTTGCCCTTCTGTTTCTTTCCATTCTTCTTCTTGTCAAACTTGTCATTGGTCTTCCTCGACTTTGGTAGCTTCCTGCCTCTAGTGTGTGTTACTGTTGTCGGTATAGGATCATAGACATCAGGCGCCCATTTCACAGTAAGCTCCACCTTCGGTTTTAATCCGTGCTTCTCACGGCTTCCTTTAAGGGCAGAAACCAACTTCAAGGGAGTGTAAATGCCAGTCAGTATGGAAAACAATGAAAAAGATAAGACCTAAGAAAACTTGAGCAACCAAAGGCCTAGATTATATTTTAAGAAGTTGACACTTACTGGTGGTGACTGCAGAAGATCCTCACCAAACATTCGCCGCAATGCATATGCATATTCAAACCCATCATCTTCTTTGCTTTCCTGTACTTGTTCAGGGAAAAAATCTTCCAGATCACTTGTCTCATCACAATCAGAATCATCAGAATCTTCCAAACAAGCATTAAGTATAGCCTGCTTTATGTCACTGAGATCATCAACTGCTCCTCGAGAACCCATAAGCCCCAAAATATCCATTTTCAAACAAAGAATCCTAACTGCAAGACCAACAAGAGAGGGAAATATTAGCAGACATCAATGAGTAAACTTGTAATGGTGAATCAGGGCAGAAAAAACCAGAAACTAAAACCCAATTTAAACCTCATTTGATTGATAAAGCAAAAGTGGAAAAAACCAAGTCTTTAAAGAGAGACTCTTCCACTTGGTTTAGGAGATTATACTGGTACTGGCATTAATTCTAAATTAAGCTCCACTTTTTTCATACAATTAATAAGATGAAAACATAATTGAAACATCATTAATACATAAATAAACTATAAAAACAAAAAATTGGCTTAAAAGGGTTTCATGGGATGCATTCCTTGACAAATTATAATCACATAAATATACCCAACAGATTCAGCTATTCATCAAGTATTTCTATGAAAGAAAAGGCATAAAAGATTACAATAAATCAACATAAAAACTCGGTTTAACACAGATTAATATCACCAATTACCAAGAATGAATGCAATAAACAAAAATTCCAAACAGACATCAGCTAGATTACAGATTCATTACACGTGCGGATGGCAAGTGAATAATGGATAAAGGGTATACCTTGTTAAGAGAGCTGCAATCAAAATTCAAAAACCTTAGAACCAGGATCGAACGAAACCTCCGATTTTCTGAACAAAATTAAATCCCTTTTTCTCTCGTGGGAAAAATCACAGAAGAAATCTTAGAAGAAGGCGGAAAACAGAGAGGAAAAGGAAAGGGCCGATCTGATTTAAAAGAAGGCTAAAAAAAGGATGAATTTTTAAAGGAAAACGTTAACTAAGATTACCACGCCGATCACTCTTTTCAAGATGTTTCAAACGATGAGAACACGAGCCGGCATTAAAAGGAGTCAAAGAAGGGATCAAAGGAAACGAAATAAATTCAAAGGGCAACGAAGGCATATTAAATAGTTTTATGCTCTTCGAAACCCTCTAATTTTTCTCCGAGAGGAACCCTATTTTTCCTTTTTTTGGTTTTCCCACTTTGAATTGGATTGAGTTTTCGACGAATTAAAAGGAAAATTAAAAAAACCCTAATTCGAAGAGGATTGGGATCAGATTCAGCGGAAGGGGAAGGAAGGAAAGAAGAGAGATGAATGTATATATAAGGAGGGACGAATCTTGTGCGTCAAGGTGTTTTGGCGGTATTTGAGAACGAATCAGGAACGTACACGTTTCAATCATGGGCCTCTTGACCTCTTGTCAACTCTGAACATGGATATTTTTGTTTGCTGACGTTTGTTTGGGTTTAATAGGATTGGAGTTTAGCCCATACTAGCTGGCCGATATTTCATATTTTTATTTTAATTAATTATTTTTTAATCTGAAAAAGTAACATTAAAATATAGTAAAGTTTTTTATGGTTATTATGATTTAATTTTTTTTAAAGATGAATGTTTAACTTTGAATCCTATGTTTAATGTGTTATAATTTGAGGTAAAAAGATTAATTAAGTTTTAATATGAATAAAGTTCATTAAGTTGAAGGAACTTAATTAAATGTCCCTGAAATAAGATCTTAAATGTGAATCTTATGAATAGAAAAATAAGTGAGGTAACTCATGTTTCCTCAAATTTTCAATTTGATGTTATTCAACTCTGAATTAATGGTACCCTTTTGTGATTATATGTTTGTATCAAGTAATTAAATGAAAAGAAGCTAATAATACAAATTTTCACAAATTTTGGCTTACTTTGGAATGGTTTGGGTAAAAACCTTCTTTTTTGGATACTTGATCAAAATATTATTATCCAGCGAAAAGCAAGAGAGCTTTTACAATCTAGTAGTTTACAAATCATGTGTTTGTAAACATGATGATAAAAGGTACTAGAAAAAACAAACTATTACAGATTCTCATATTAACAAAATCAGGCTTAACTCCAATTAGACCATAGAGCTTATGTCTAATGGTGTCGCCTATATTAATGATAATTGCATCAATTGTCTATGATTGTCTTCCGTAATACCTTGTATTTCTTTCAAGCCAAACATTATAACAAAAAATTGTCAATCCAAGCTTTAACACTGTAGAGAGTAGTGACTTATCCTTGAAGCCTTTAACAATCCATTGAAATTCAAAATCTCAGACTCTAACTTCTCGAGAGAATCCGCGAGTGATTAGTACCTTCTGCCATATAGACTTTAAGAAATCACAAGAAAAAAGAGGTAGTTTCTACTCTCAATAAAAGAACATAACAGACATTCCTTACATTCCAATTCAATACCCCCATTGTGTTAGTCTGCCTCTAGCGGGCAATCCATTGAGGATAACCAACCAAGAAACAAATGAACACTTAAAAAAAACCTTCCTAAGTGCTTATTTTATCAAATTGTATTTTTCTCGGTCCATAAAACTCGAATCCAAAATTTTACATAAATGCACATCAACCTCCTTTTATTCAACCTAACAATAGTTGGTCCATGTTAGTGTATATGGGCTAATAGGCGTGCTAGTATATATGGGCTTGTCAAGGCCCATCAATAGGAAACAAAAATACAAGCACCGTAGATGTTGATGACTTGATTTCAAACAATCCACCACCACCAGATGACGTTGCTATCTACCTTCATATGACGCCGGGGTCCACTATTAAAACTTATCCAATCCAGTCCGATATTACAAAAAAAAAGCCGAAAAGAAAAAAAATTAATACGTCTGTTTGATTGGATCCTTTCTATTGCACGAGGATCGCTAAAACAACTCATCTCCACCGTCAATTAAATACCAATCAAACGGTTTAAAACCTCTCAGTCCCGAAGCCTATTGTCAGCCCCGTTTCTTACCCAATTTCATATAAAACGCATCTTTCTCAGGAAAACAGAAAAATCTCCCTAAATTTTTTCCCCATTTTTTCTCGAGAATTGCGAATTTCATTTTTGATTTTCCTGGTTTTTTTCTTTTTTGTTTCCTTCGCACTAAATTTTGTTACTTTGTGAGTGATGGATGCGGGAGCGAAAGTGAAGAAAGGAGCTGGAGGAAGGAAAGGTGGAGGTCCAAAGAAGAAGCCGGTTTCTCGGTCTGTCAAAGCCGGGTTGCAGTTTCCGGTGGGTCGGATCGGTCGTTACTTGAAGAAAGGCCGTTACTCTCAGCGGGTTGGAACCGGAGCTCCTGTTTACATGGCCGCCGTACTTGAGTATCTTGCTGCTGAGGTAGTTTTCAGCTTTTCTCATTGTACTTTTTTCCTCACTTTTTTTGTTGAATCTATTTCGTCCTCCATTTTCAGGTTTTACACGTGAAATTATAGGGTTTTATGTGAAATGTTCCTCTATTCCTGAATTTACTTGTTGATTTACTACTTAGGGTTTCAGGTTTGGTTGATTTAGTTTGGAATTGGAATAGAAATGGAAGAAAAATGTATGCTTTAAGTGGAATTTGTGTGCTTTGAATAGTGAAACAGAGCTGGAGGATAGTAAAAGTAGGAATTTGCTTTTGATTATGTTAGGACTAAGAATTGATTGGCATTGAATTTAGGTCTACTTTTTTCCCCTTTTTTTTGTGATACCCTTAATTGCACTGTTAAATTTGCGTTTTTATGGGTTTCTTATGCATATTAAGGTTCTGGAGTTGGCTGGGAATGCTGCAAGAGACAACAAGAAGAATAGGATCATTCCAAGGCATGTTCTTTTAGCTGTGAGGAACGATGAGGAGCTTGGGAAGCTTTTGGCTGGTGTGACAATTGCTCATGGTGGAGTCTTGCCAAACATTAACCCAGTGCTTCTGCCAAAGAAGAATGAGAAGGCAGCTAAGGAGCCCAAGGAGACACCCGCCAAGGCGACAAAGTCACCAAAGAAAACGACTAAAAAGGCTGCTGCTTAGTGTGTAATCTTTGCTTTCTTAGTTCTTGATTCCCCTTTGCCGTATGTAGCTTCTGTTATGTACCCTTTGGTTGTAGAAAACTTGTTGATGTCTGGCTAGGAATTTAGGGCTACTGTATTTCTTCTAATTGTCTGTGTTGTTCAGATTTCAGAACATCCTTGTTTGGAATGAATGAAAGAAATTTCCATGATGGGATTTTAATTCTATGGTTATTTTTTGGATTTGATACTACTATCTATGTATTCTTGCTCTTGGTTTGGTGGCTGAATAGGAAATTGGCTTTGGCTACCATTTATGGTGAAATAAAGACCTTGTGTGTTTCTTGCTTCCTAAAAGACATGAGGCTATTTTGGCAAAAGCTTGCTGAATTTAAGACTCAAAACACTTCCATCATTGTCTAATAAAAAGCTAAAAAGGAAGAAACAGTCTGAAAAGGATCTGATTTGAGTTTTCAACCTATAGAACACTTGCACTGTTTCAACCTTTCTGCTAAATTTAGTACTCCTGCCAGTTTTAATCTTTCAATCAATCAGAAATGTGAACCCTAAGCTTTTGTATTATGTTAGCTTAAGAAAAAAATGAAAATTGATAGTACCCATTGTAATGAAATTGCAAATGATGAGTTTTTCAATTGACACCATGAAGGGGTTCAAAGGCAAACTCACCATTCTCAATTTCTCATTTTTATCTCCTAATTGATGAACTAAAAGAACCCCACAAGAGCTTCCATGTTGGAATTAAGAACCAATTGAAGCATTCTTCATTCCTCAGAGAACTCATTCGAGTTTCAACCTTTCTGCTACATTTAGCAGAAAACTGAACTTTTGTAATATGTTAGTGTTAGCTAAGAAAAGAATGAAAATTGATAGTAATTAGTAACCATTGTGATGAAATTGCAAATGATGACTTTTTCAATTGACACCATGAAAGGGTTCAAAGGCAAACTCACCATTTTCATTTTTATATCCAGGGAAATTGATGAACAAAGGATCCCAACAAGAAATTACTAGTTATTCTTAAGACTTAAGAGCTCCCATGTTGCAATTAAAAACCAATTGAAGTAGTCTTCACTTCTTAAAGACCTCATTCGATACGTTTCCTTTCTTTGAAGTTTTCCATTTTGGATGGAAGACGAACCCTTCTTTTTCCATGTTGCAATTAATCGTGTTACTTTCATCAAAATCCCCAAATTTAGAATAAAATTAAATCTATCAAATCAAGCCATCATCTCAATCAAACTCTTCCCAGATTATTAATCAGAAATAAATGAATAAATAAGATCAAATAGAGTACTAGATAGCCCAAACACAAATCCAATTTAAAAAATATTGAGAATTTCATTTATCTGATGATTATAGCTAGAAGTTGAGTAACATTGAAAGAAGCATCATGGAGATATATAGAAAAATATAAAACCCTAAATCTGAATCCGAGATCCTAATCAGATTGCAATCTCAACAAAAAGAACAAGGAAATCTAAGAACTGGTAAACTTGGTAACCGCCTTGGTTCCTTCAGAGACAGCGTGTTTTGCCAACTCACCGGGCAAAACCAATCTGACCGCCGTCTGGATTTCCCTCGATGTAATCGTCGGCTTCTTATTGTACCTAGCCAATCTGGAAGCCTCCTGAGCCAGTTTCTCAAAGATATCGTTGATGAAACTGTTCATGATCCCCATGGCTTTGCTGGAGATCCCAATATCAGGATGAACCTGCTTCAGAACCTTGAAGATGTAAATCTTGTAAGTCTCGGTGCTCTTCTTGATCTTCTTCTTCTTCTTCTCTCCGCCTTCTTTGGTGATCTTTTTCTCGGCCTTTGGCCTCTTCTCCGCCGATGCTGGCGCCTTCTCCGCCACTGGCTTTTTCTCAGCTGGCTTCTTCTCGGCCTTGGGTGCCATCGCTAATTCTAATGATAAAAATGAGGAAAGAAAAGGGATTGCTTTGTAGAAAGGTAAACGCGAAACGAGAAGAATCGGGAAGGGAGTGAATTGAGGGAGTTCGGTGGAGGAAAGAAACGGGAGATTGGATTGTTTATATAGAGAGGTGAGATGGTGTTTGATTGGTTGGTTGAGTTTCACGAGGATCGATGACGTGTCCTATGTTTAGTCGGTTGATTTGGATTTAGCGGAGCTTTATAAAATGGACGGTTCAGATAATATTAATTAAATAGAGGAAAGTTAAATGGGCTTTGGATTTTAGTTCTCTTCTAAGTTGGCAGGCTGATTACTGTATATAAGCTTCTTTTGGCCCAACAAAAGGCATTGGACTTGGGCCATTAACAGTAAATATTGAAACTTTTTTTGGGGCAGAAAAGTAAATATTGAACTTTCTAAGGAAATTTTAAAAGGTTGAATTTGATCAACAAATTTGGGGAACATCTAAAATTGATATGTTTCATACTTGCAGAATTTCACTCATGGAAACAACCCAATTTTTGTGACAATTCCAATCTTAAATGTTCATCACAGATACCACCTATATCGACATCAGCATAGGGGTCGGCCGAGAGAGATATAAAGCCGATATACAAAGGAGCATTGCCAATTGCCATCATATGAGACCATTTTATTGCCAAACATCATACACAAGCATAAACTGTGATTGAACAGATTGATGCATTTAGATATTCAACTCATATAAACGAAAAACAACCTGCTTGAAAAATTTTAGTCTCGTACAAAACGAACAACTTCTACTGTATTTGAATTTCATATACTAAAACGATTGGAGAAACCTGAAGACCCCTTGAGCTGCTCAGTAATGTGTATGATAACAACAAAAGCCTCAATCTGTCACCACCGATGATGTCTTCCAATCTAGACCCTGTCAAGTTCAGATGGAAAAGACTTGATTTATTAAACTTTCCTTATTGTAGATCACCACTAGAAATATATTCTCAAAGGACCAATAACGCTATATTAAAGAAAAAGAGGAAAAGAATCATGAGACCAACACAAAAGATATGTCAAAGCACTCAAATGCGAGTATAACTCTGAAAGAGGAACATAGGTAACCTCGGACAGGTCTACTTCCTTATAAGAATTTTACTTTTTCATAACATTTTCTAGTTAAGTATTGTCCCAAGCATGTTTACAAGATGTAATCATCTATATATATGAGGATATTAATGTACCGTGGAAAGTGAAAACTTACTAAACCCAATGAAAAAACAGTAGTGAATTGAAGTCTTTCTTGACTTCCAAAGGCACTAGTTTCTTCCCTACCATCTCCGGTATTCTATAAAGATATCAGTTCACCAAAATATGTAATACATCTGACACTCATAGCATATAAAAGCTCATGCTAATTCATATATTCTCTGAAGTGATGACCTACAAAAATGTCCCATCTGTTTTCTACTCATGTGAAATGACTCTCATAAAAACTTCTATGTAATCCTATGACTAGGAAACATGTAACAAACATAACGGCGAATCAGACACATCTTCGGTGCCAATTACAGCATGAAAAAGGCGGTCCTATAATCAATAGACATGAAACAAACATGATGTCATATTCGGCACACCACAATTGCTAATATCAGCATGAAAAAAAGGTTCCAATAGCATTATAAATCATTAAAATCCTTCCATAAATGCCAGCATACCATTATTACACGTCGCAGCAAGATCATCGCCAGCACTTTCTTACAATCACATTAGATTCCAAACTAGTAGTTTATCCAAAACCATATTCTAAGACTGCATATCTTACAGTATTGGTCACCATTGCAATCATCTCATCTTCAAATTTTCAGTTAAAATATCATTTCATGTTCTATAGCATTTAAACATCATGGAAACACCTTAACAAAACAATAAGAATGGATGATAAAATTGATTAAAACTTGCTAAGAAGGAAAACACAAAGCAAGAGAATCAAACATTTCCAAATAAACTGTCAAATTTCTAATCCCCAAAAGAACAGAATTTAAAACATCAGATATTCCTATGAAGAATCCAAAGAGTATTTTATAAAAACCTTGGAGAGCCGGCATTGATATTCCTATGAAGAATCCGACCCCCAGCCGAATCAGCGCCACCATCAATCAACTCCCTCAATCCCAAATTCCCAGCTTTCTCGTCCTCTTCCTCTTCCTCCTCCGCCGCTTCCGCTTCTTTCTCTTCCTCATCACGTGCCACACGTGGCTTCCCCTGAAGTCTCTCAAAGTAATTCCCGTAAATATATTCAGGCGTATATCCATTCTCTTCATCAAACAACATTATATGGCCATGCCACTCCCAAACCCGATAATCGGATCCCTTCTCTTCATGAAAAGTGATGCAAATGTGGTGCTCGTTGATGGTAACGGCTTGACCGGAGTTGGGTTTCAAAGAGTCGGTTTTCCCTGACAAGATGATCTTGATAATCTCTTTTTCGAGCTTGGATTCCTCTTTGGCGAGTTGGGTTTTGTTGCCATCGTCGGAGTCAGAATCGGATAAATTGGCTGCGTCGAGGAGGAGCTCTTCGAGGGATTGGGTGAGAAAAGGTTTGAAGGAGCTGTTTGGGGGACGGATTTGGAGTCTTCCCATCAGAGTCTGGAGGAGGAGATTGTCGAAGTTGGAGGTGTTGGTGAATGAGCTCATCGTGATTTTCCTTGTTCTTCTCTCTGGGGTTTTTTTTTTTTTTCTGTTTTTCAGATGTCGAATTAGGGTTTTAGAGGAAGGGAGAGGGTTTTGGGTTTGGTGTGGGGCTGAAACGATGGGGATAGAATAAAGAGATTTTTCAGCGAATTGGGCAGATTTCTTAAGTTTGCTTATTACTGGGTAATTGAGGTTTCTGATTTGGGTTTTTTCTTTTTGCCAACTACGGGGGTCAAGTGGGGACACGTGTCCGTGACTAGTAGATATACATCAATGTTTAATTATTTTTTTATTTTCTTTCTTAGACATTTTAGTCATTTACAATTGAGAAATGAGATTTTTTTTTGGCCAACCTTTGAGAAATGAGATAGAGGATGCAACTAATTGCTTGCTTTTTGTCAATTAGAAACAATTTGAATATTTGATCTGTAGTCAAACCCATAGATTATTTGTTGTTAGGAAATTATACATTTTGTGAGAGCCTATAAAACAAAATTAGG
Organism: Corchorus capsularis; assembly: GCA_001974805.1. Lineage (NCBI taxonomy): Eukaryota > Viridiplantae > Streptophyta > Magnoliopsida > Malvales > Malvaceae > Corchorus > Corchorus capsularis. The sequence goes on from AWWV01012552.1 coordinate 53,590, forward strand.
AAAAATATAGAATACAACTATCCCTGGAGTCAAGCACACTACACATGTAATATATGCAATTATTAAGGAATGGATTATACAATCTTACACTGATATTGTATAAATTATAATCATCCTTAAAATTAAGTTGTGAATAGATAAAACAGATGTTTGAAGTTTGAGTCCGGAGTCTTGTCAATGTAATGTGAAGACAACTTCTTTTCTCCAAGCTTGAAGTACGTTTGGACTCGACTTTAAATTAGTCGAGATTACAGGTCCAAAAGAAGATGAATAGATGACTATTCACCTAATCTAGTTTACGAATTATGAAAACAATTCTCACAAGCTTCACCATTCATTTATGTAAGAAATCCAATAGGAGTTCGTCTACATTGGCTTTGCTTCTTACTTACAAAATTAGAACAGAACATGCCGCGTAAGAGTTCAAATGTGGCATCAAACATTTATTTTCGTTTGCATTTTGTTATTGACAAACCATAGGAAAGTAAGGGCAATTATTAAATGGTTTGATTTGGAGGAACTGGAAAGAGATTTACGCCATAGAATGATAGAAGACAATTCTATTTAAGCAATAAGAATAAAATAATTCGCAAAACTATATAGAATAGAAACTATAAAGTGGCATTTTACAACCCCAAAAAAAAAAATTTGAAATTAAGAGCCAACCGAATGAAAAAATTTATAGCCATCAGCATCATTACAGTGAGAAAAGTATCCAAAATTATCGCCATCATCACATAACAGTCAAAACCAACTGTTTTTCATCTAGAAAATGTATTGCTACTAGAAAGTCTTAAGCACACATTTTAACATTTTTTTACTACTTTGTTTTTCCGCAAAACCAGGAGCAGGGTACCTTCTGCACCCATGATGAGAAGAGCTTTATATAGCTGAAAACATATAGTATTTATATATATATCTGTATATAGAGGGGGAAACAGCAATGCCGATGATCGACTACCGCCTCAAGCTCTCAACGATGTAGTCAGCATACAGATTCCTTCAAAACAGAATGTTTAAAATGATAATTTAGAACTTTGTTTTGAAACTGCATTAGAGCATATAAATGCTCATATGAATGAATGGACAACAAGTAAACATTTAAAAAGACAGTCACATAACTGAATGATACAAGGATGGAATATAACAAGGGATTAGAAACAGAAAAATATCACTCACAAGGAATGCTGGATGGCATCATAAGCATCTGTGGCAGGCAGAAAGTCATTAACAGCAACTTCCTTGTTCTCGTTCTTCTTGTCTGAAGGGGATTATAAGGGAAAGAACAAACTTCAGAGAAAGCAGTTTGAAATAAATAATATCCTTCCTTGTAGAAGTTGCATATGAAACTTGCTTTGCTAGTAAGAATAATTCAACTTACAGTCTTCAAAGAAGCGGCGAATCTCAGCCAAACGGTGAGGAGGAAGCTCCTTGATGTCATTGTAGTCACGATACTCGGGATCATCAGCACAGACAGCAATAATCTTGTCATCTTTCTCACCCTTCATTCATAAAATTGCACAGTTATACATTTACTTCAAAATGTATACCCAAGAGTCAGAAAAGAGAATTAAATCAGTGGTTAAATTGTTACCTGATCAATCATAGGCATCAGACCAATAGCTTTAGCCCGGAGAAAGCATCCTGGGAGAACTGGTTCCTGCATGTGTTTCAATGGTAGGATAAGCATATTCCCTCAAAAGTAGCCCTTATATATATGGAAAATAGATTAAAATAAAGTTTAAAGTATTTCATTGGCATGTATATTGGCCAACACAGATATTTTACTCCAAGATGAATGATCAACTATATGGAACATGTCAAAAACAGAGTGTACTAGACAAACCAATGTGATATAAGACAGTTTTGAAGCATCAAACATGTATGCAACCATTCATAAAACTATGGTATTTTTTTTTATAAAAATGTGCATCAAACAGCATACCTGCATAATAATCAGGACATCCATAGGATCATTGTCTTCACAAAGAGTACGAGGGATGAAACCATAGTTGTGAGGATAGACAACAGATGAGTAAAGCACACGATCAACCTGCACATTAATGCACCATTCATTAGCAACCAAATAGGAATCTCTAAGGTGAGGCAAGTACATTGAAGGTGGCAAGAGGAGTACTCAATAGTAATTACCTTGATCATACCAGTTTTCTTGTCAAGTTCATATTTCACCTTACTCCCTTTGCTAATTTCAATCACCTGCACGTATTGACCATGTCTTCAGTGCAACAGTAATAGAAAAAGAACTTCAAATGCCTTAATACATATTTATGAACACTTCACTCATGTTTCAATTTTATAGGCATTCCATAAATGCAAATTCTTCATTGTTTTCAAAGATAGATTTCAGTCATGATATAATAACTGAGAAATATGCCATGTGAATAACATCTAAAAAATGCCAGTGTTTATAATAAATGTGTTAGGGACAATGAAATGAATACATTTTATAGGAAATTATGTAAAGGATTTCATCTCATGTCATACATGCCATTCTAAATGTCAATGTTACCAATTCAGGAGAAGGGTAAAGTTTCATATACTTACGCAGTTGAAAATCTTGGGAGCTTCAGGTCCTGAATAAGAAATTACAAATAGTAGAAAAAGTAACACATAAGATTTACAACAAACTAATAGGAGCAGCCAAAATGAAACTATAAACAGGGAAAGTTGACATTGCATTTGCATACCAATCTCAAGATCATGCCATGGGTGAGCAGCAACAGACCTCCTGGTCAATGATGAAAGGATCCTTTCATTCAAAGGGGGATGAGAAGAGTGGTTGGAGCCAAAGGACTTTGTTGAGGTCTCAAGTGGTGGAGCCATCTCTGTGAGTTACCAAACAAAATATCAGTTAAACTATTTTTACAGCAATTCCATACAAAAGTATCAAGTATCACAAGAATGCTATTGATCTATCACATTTTTTTAATGTTCATTTTGTTGATCATATTGCTTAACCAACCGAATGCTTATAAAACTAAACAACCAGAACAAATTTGTCTACATGAATGAACTAAAAGCCGTTCCACTTTCACAAAACTTCAAAAGATTTGCATTCATCAATGAGCTTTTCCGCTTGAAAGACCAAAGAGATTTTCTTAGCAGCAGAGTATCATCACATATAGCAGCAATAAACAAACAGTTCAAGGAAACAAAACGATTTCCTAGCAGAGTCTCTCGAACAACGAGTCCATGGTCGATTTCTTTAGAAAAACTTTGAAACGAAACAAATCTTTTAGATTATAACACAGGAAACACAGATCTACAAAATACAAAATCAAAACCGCGTAAAATAAAAAAAACGCTTAATAGGAGCCGAAAAGAAAAGAAAAGAAAAAATAGAGCCAACCAAAAACTGATTCCAGCTCAAGATCAACTCCAGATGGTTCTTCAACAGCAAAAATGAAAAAAGTGAAGGAAAAGAGAGAAAAGCCTTAAAAAAAAAAACTAACATACCAGACCAAATTTAAGGCCAAAAAAGAAAGAAAAAGAAAAATATGCATCTCGGGACTCGGAGTCTACGCTACAGTTACGTTCAATTTACAAGGAGAAAAAGCAAATAGATCCAAAAACAGAGCAGAAAAACGAAAAATCAAGGATCTAAAGCTTGAAAAACAGATTCGAAACGCACCTTCAACGGTTTCCAGTTCTTCCGAAATGAAGCTTAGGGAAAAAAAACTCAAAACGAAAAAATGCACAGATCTCAAAAAGAACAAAGAGAAAGAAGGAGAACAGGCAAAAGAGAGAAGGAAAAAGAGAGGAGTAATGAGGAGAAAGAAAAACCCTATGGACGCTTAAGTAGAGAAGGAGCAAACAAAGCTGGACATGTTCCCGCTCTCTTTCCTCGTTTCCATTTAAAGGCAACTCCCCGAACAATGGAAAACATTTAATTTTTTTTTAATTATATTAAAAAATAAAGTGACCAAAAAAGAAAAAGAAAATTCTTTACGTTTCAATGCGGTGAGTGAAGAAGGAAAATAAAAAAAAAATGGAATCGCGGATATTCTGCTGGGGGGCGAATAAATCGTGGTTCCCAGTTGGAAGGCTTAAATCTAAGATTACGCGTCGCCTCGTCATTGGGTGGTTAGGCTGAATTGGAAAGTGGGACCCGCTGCAGGACAGAGACGGAATTCCTAACGGTCGTGCGGTGCTGTATGTGAATATTGGGACGGTGAGGAGTCTCTGTTACGGCGAAATTTCCGAATTGGTTGGGTACTTAATATGAAAAAGATAAATGGCGTGTGGTGGGCACCTATATCCTCTAATTGTGGGACCATTATTACTGTAATCACAATTCCTTGATTTTCTTTTACATGTGTAAATTACTACTCTATATCTTCTAGTAGTATTTAATAAAAAAATTATTACAAAATCTTTTGTTTCCTTATATAATGGTAGTAGATTGAAGTAAAATGCTCTAATTGATATCTTCAATTAATTATTGTAATCTACACTATTTAAGTCTCGATTAATCTAAAGTGAGAGAGTAGAAAATTAAGGAAACATAATCCTAATCAATTCAAAAGGTTCAATGCAATAAGTAATTTTCCTCGATGTTTCTTTTAGGATCAAAAATTAAGGATAAATGAAATCAATCAAAATGTTTTTAACTACCCATATACCCTGAACAATAGTATAACTTACCTAAAAAACAATAGTACTCCGATTTCAGTGATCACATTGAGCTCTCCCTTGTTCGAATTTGAGCTGCATCAGACCTATATGGGGATGATATCCCAACATATGTTTTTACTATTCACAATACTCAAAACTCAAGATCTTACTTAAGAGACAATAAGTATATTCCACTCAACCCAACATGTATTGGTATATAATATATTTCTTTGTGTATTATTGAAATGTTTCCAACGTTATATTCTTCAATTATAAAACTCGAACTTAAATACTTAAAAAAATAGAAAAGTTGATATTAAGTACTACTATCATGTTATATTTAGAAAAGTTTTATGTGGTCGTATCTTTGCAAAACTGAGGAAAATATATTAATACATTTATTTATGCGTGTATAAATATATTATTATACATGGTATATGAGCATTGGAATTGTCGGTGTAATGGGGGGATATAACATATGAGGTGGTAATAAGGATTAAAAAAATAAAAAGTGTGAGGTGGAAAAGGTGACTTGAAAGCAAGCTCTAATGAATGGATGCCAATGGGCATGAACAAATTTTCAATCTTATCACGCTAATATGTGTAATGTGTTGGAGCATCGTAGGATAGGAATTGCTCTATCCATTTTACCAAAAAGGGCTTGACCGGCTGGCACATGTGGGGTTGACTTCCAAATAAACCACCAGTCTTCCCATTTTCTTAATTCCTATTTTTTGTCTTGGTCTCGGCTGACCCCCGACATACCGTTCAAACATAATCAAATCAAATTAAATTATTTGAATTTTTTTTATAAGTTAGTAATAATATAGAAAAATGGAGGGCAGTTAATTAATCCTAGTCCTATCAAACACGGTTTGAATTTTTGATTATATTTATTACTACTACTAATCTTCTCTTGACGCAGGCAAACGGACCACAACGGTCCATTCAGTTGATTTTTTACGAGTAAACGTAAGAAAAAATTGTGACTTGGTCAATTTTTGGGAGTTTTCATTCTTCTTCGAGCACACCCCCTTGACTTTGGGTGATTTTTTTTTTTTGACAGGAAACTTTGGGTGATTTGTTCAATTAATCCCTACTTTGTGGAAATCTTTTTATTTTTATTAAAAAAAATAATTTTATACTTACTTGCCCTCCATTTGTCATTTGTTTCCTTTTAAGACCAAAGCTTGTTCTTGTCTCCAATTTAGGCTAATGTCTGTTCTCTTTTATTTTTTTAAATTTTAAAAATATATTTGGATTAGTTTTAATTATTATAGTTGTTTTCTGAAAAATAGAAAACTTTCATTCATGTAACTGATTTTACAATAATTTTAGGAATATCATCACTCATTATATTAAATCTCAGTAAAACTATGTAATTGATTCCTTTTTTACCTGAAAAACTGGATTTTCCTTGAAAATCCAAAACACCTATCGTGAATCATATTGATGTCTCGCTATCACGTCCATCACCCCCTCGTTGTCGTTTTTTCTTCCAAATAAAAAGTTTTGATCAACGATGATTAAGTGATTGATTCGATGAACATATCTCTTTCTTCCTTGACACTCAAAAGAAAAGGATTACAACGATTTTACCACATATCTGAATAAATAAAAGGTTGCTTAAAATTATCATGAAATTCAAACGGAATAACTCAGATTCAAAAAGAATTGAGACTAGATTCGAAACTGACTCGAAAAAACAAACTGACCCAAACCGACTCAAAACAAATTCAAATAAAAACTGGACAGATTTGTAAATCTGAATCCCTTATTGAAAACAAAAACGAAATCCCCCTCCTCCCCATTGGCGTGACAACCAAGGAGGAGGAGGAGGAGGAGTCGAGACATCAACGAGAGCTAAAAGAACTAGAGAGAGGGAGAAGGGGAGAGAGGAGCGACTAGGTCTAATCGTTATTTTAGCCAAGTCCTATAGTTGTTATTTTATATATACAATTCTTTTTTTTATAAAATGATGAATTGATGATTGGCTTGTAAACGAGAATTTGAAAATCATTAGACATTTGAATTTGTTTCTTAGGCATTTTTTTTTTGTTGAGATTAGTGAGAATATGTTTTTTACTGAAGTAAATGATAGTTTTTATTCAAGTATGTTAACAAGTTAATATTGTTCGAGTTGGATCAGTCTACTATGTCGGTAAAGATATTAGAAATAATGAGTTTTTTCATTTACAAGACTCGAATTCAATATCTTGTTTAAGGGAAATAAGTTTCGAATCATTTGAAACAACAATTTGTTGGTGGATAAAATTTTCTACTAATGTAGTAATACTATGGTGGGGAGATAATGGGATAGGTTTATTGTTCGAAAAGACCCCTGAACTTACACAAAATGTCCAAATAAGTCCTGAACTCTAATTGCAGCCAAATAAGCCCTGAACTCTTAAAAAAAGGCCAAATAAGCCCTTAATATACTAAATTAATGATCAAAATACACAATTTCAACAAATTATTATACATATAGTCGTTTGGCTGAAATTACTCGTGGACTCATTTGGTCATTTTGTCTTTTATGCAAGTTTAGGGGCCTTTTTAAGCAATAAGTCTAATGAAATATGATGAGTATATTATAACAATACCAACAATGAAAGAAGATCTTACATATAATTCACAACTAAAACGTCGTCACAATCATAAAACATAACAATCCAGCAATTGTTTATGAACGTGCTTTGCATGTTTTATTAACAATGATCACCTTTAACCACAATTAAAATTTTCATTCTTCAATAGGGCATATTCGTTCAGCACTGTGCCTCTTTTATTAACAAAGTAAATTAGAACGAATAGAATCTCAATTATATTGTATATATTTTTGTTCTTCCAAAAGGAATTATGCCTTAGCTTTAAATTGCTTTATAATTTGTTTAAGTGTTGTTAATTTTTGAGTTCACACAACTATGACCTAACTTTGTTTCCTTGTTTTAAAGACGCCCAAAAATATCTTAAGCATTTACCAAAAAAGCTAGATAATTGGAAAATAGCTGCGCTGCTAGGCTTTGGCAGATGTTTAATGCAGTTTTTTTTTATATTCATCTATCTCAATAAATATCTTATATTTCAGTTCACCAATCATACCAATTTAAAAACCAAAAAAAATTATATAGAGAGAACTCTTTTCTTCTTTTCGCTTTCTTTTTTAATGTTTGCCAAATTTATATTCACTCCAATTTTCTTTGAACCATACATTTTAACAGCAAAGTATGTATCAAATTTAATTTGGTCTGCCACCATATATAGGCCAGAAAGAAGAAGACTTTGTAACCAACAGAGTTGAACTTGAACTGCACCAATTCTAAATCTGTATATATGCTTTATATATTCGTAGTGTGACTTGTACCAATAAATTTTTTGGAATAATAGAAAAATATATATAAGATGGTGCACAACTAGAGCTGTCCATGGGTCGGGCCGCCCGCCCAAGCCCGTAAGCCCGCCCGATATTTTGGAAGGGTTTGGACATAAATGTGAAGCCCGTTGGACGGACTTGGGAAAATTTTTTAAGCCCGTTTAAAAAATGGACCGGGCTTGGTTTTGAGTGTTAAGGCTCGAGCCCGGCCCGTTTAAATAATAATAATATAAATTTTATATTACATTAGATTAATTAAATGAAATTATTAGATATGTTAATGTATTATTTATTAAAAAATTACTATTAATGTTAATTAATTAAGTTTTGATTATTAAAATATATATTAATTCATAAATTTATAAATATATAAATTAATAAAAAAAATTAATTAATATATTATTTATTTGGTATACGGGCGGGTTTGGACGGGCTTGGTCAAAGCCTATAGTTATTTGGACGGGCTTGGACAAGATGGGAGACCAGTTTAGTCGGGCCGGACCGGGCTTGATCAAGCAATATAATCATTTATATTAAGCATGGGTCCGGCCTGAGCCCGCCCATGGACAACTCTATGCACAACTGCACATGACATATATTCAATATTTTCAATGAAAAATGAATCCATTTGTGATGGTGATCAATGATTTTGTTTGAGTTGGCATATAACAAGAGAATAACAAAAAGAGTACTAAATTATATGGAATACATATATGCTTTTTTTTTCCCTTCCAAAATAACTCAATGCTTTAAGTACAAAACTACACATGGCCAAAAAAAATACAATACTACGTAATTTAATATTCCGTAGTCACACTAAATTTTAACTAATTCAAAGTTGAGCCACATCAAATCCCGATTAGGGAAATGTCTCGCACCAATGTCTAATTTTTCCATTCAAAAAACTCGAATTCGAAACATTGCTTAAAAATACCAAGCTCTTTCCACTTAACCCAAAAGACATAGATTAATCTGACAACTTTTTCTCAGTCTACAGTACTACACTATAAATCATAACCTTTGCTTTTGATCTTTTGGTGACTAGATGTCACCTAGATTTATCAGATTTTTCAGGAGAACCTTGAATGATATTGAAACTTCATTTCAATTAGCTTTCCAATATGGCAACTTTAGTTTGTTTTGTGTAGCGTTGATTCCCCTTTTCAGAATGAGCACCAATTCCTCACGGCATAGATATCCAATAATTTTAAAACTTAAAGGGAACACACGGCAAATTAATGTTAGAAATAGAATTCCTTTGAAGTTCTTTATTTCTTTGGAGCCAGAATTTTACTTTCAAGCTCCACTAAAACCCCCCATATATGATTCTATTCTTCCCCAGCTCCTTCTATCAGGGCTGACCAAGTAACCCTTCATGGCTGAGTAAAACAAAAGAAGTTTCTTTTGCATTTTTGTCACCTAATATACAGTGAATCTTCCTTTATTTGAAAAAAAATTTGAAGAAATATTCTTTCGTATGTGCAGCCTAATTAAAAGTGAAGTGTCCTCAATTACGTATACTAGATGACTACTGTACATATATATACGTACTTTAGAATTGATCGTGACCTTAATTGAGAACTTACATTGGATTGGTCATTGGGCAAACAGACCACGTAAATTGTTTGGCAAATCTATGTCTGCTTGGTGTTTTATAGCCAATTTGTTGGGACTTCGGCAATGAGTTAATGGCCGCATGAAAATGTTGGGCTTCCAATTGTTGGCGAATGGCGAGCTAGGGAGCTTTTAGGCTTTAGCCCCAAATGAAATGATAATTGGTCTTTAAAAGCTTATGAATTAGGAGAATTTATTAATTTAACACGATAAATTGAGATTACCTTGATTTCTTTTGAATTTTGGGCCTTTTGCCCTATTTGCATATATGCAAGTTGTTATATCAACACAATTGGTTGGTTCAAGTGGGTTGTCACTTGTTCCCTTTAAATAAGGTATCGGGTTCGAACAAGATTAACTTGTAAATATACCAAAAAAATATGTAAAATGTTATTATTATTTTACTAATATTTCAATATCATATTAAACCATAATTAATATGGAATGGAGTAGCGTCAGATCACAATTGAGGAGAAATTTTCATAACGCTTGTTCTCTCCATTTATAAGACTTAAATCCGAGATCTCACTTAAAAAGTATTGAACTTTTTTAACTCGGTTAAGTCTCAACATGCGTTGGTCATAGTGTTAATGTGTTATCATGTTCAAAAGCTTATTTTTCTCTTGAATATAAGTCCATTGAAATTTATATATGCTACTATTTGTCAAACTGGTCGATTTCTTAAAAAGGTATTGCTATGCCATGCCAAAGCCGCGTGGCGTGATTAGTCGATGCAATTGCAAGTTTGACATCTTTTTCGTGTAAAAGTCAATCTTATTTTTCATATGATATAATAAAATAAAATCTTCTAAAAACCGGTAACTGTTGTGATTTTGTAAATTTTGTTTTTATGCTACTGAACAATGCCAGAGGGAAAATGCCACTGTTGAAATCATAAGCATTAAGCAACGGTCCTCGATCACCACCTGCCAATATTTGGCTATTCCCTCCTGGCCAAGTCTCTGGAATTTGACATTTGGGGTTTATTTTGAAAAGAAAATTAATTATGGTTTTTTTTTGGCCACAAAGAAAGGAAAAATTAATTATGTTTAATGGGAACATTATTTTATTTATTTAAGATTGAATTGAGAAAACTATATGTAAACTTTTTTTTTCTATATTTATAAGTTAATTTTATTCGAATCCGATCAGTTGAGTAAAGCTCAAAGACCTTCCTTAGGATAACAAGTACTGAACCACTTTAATTAACCAGTATTATTGACAAATCTTTGATAATGACTATCACATAATTCATGTATGAGTTCAGTTGGGCTTCGTTAATGTTCAAACGCATTTGGTCCATCTGGCTTGAATCAATTAGCTAGGTGTAGGTTACAAATTTTTGGGTTGGGCCAAGTATTAAGTATTCCTAAGTCTAACATAAAATTACATAATGGTGAGTCCATTAATTAATATTTTATAAAGTACATACATTATTTTAAAGCTAAGACATTATTATATTCCGAATATTAATCAAATGGAGAGAATCTAAACCTCTGTTAGGCCGGTGGATTTGACATTCTAGATATTCTAGCCATCCATAGGCATTGATATTCCTTTTATTTTTTTTTAATATTTATGTATGTATAATGTACTTTTTTATTCTTCAGTTTTACATTGGGTCAGGTCTTAATGCAGGCTACCTGGCAACTTTACTAATAGAATATTGTCATTTACTTTTTCAATGATCAACTATATTTTATCTTTGTCACTAACTTTGAAGCAACATGAAGATATTTATATTTATTAAAGACATTAAATTATTTTATTAATTTTCACCCAAAAAAATTACTCCAATTAATTGAATAGTGTATATATATATCACAAATGGCATAGCACATTTTCTTTGATGTATAAATAGTACCAAAAAGAAGCAAAAAAAAAAGAGATGGATCAAGATGATAAGCTAAATCAATCTTTATTTTGACGAAGATAATTTAAGTCTTATTCATCCAAAACATAATATATAGGAGAAACTTCGACTCTTTTATTTGATTTGACAAAAGAGAGATTATTATGTGTGACAATTCTTAAATTAGACTTGGTTTTTGTTCCTAAAACAAAGCGCGTCTACCGAAGGCTAAACGCTGTCGTTTAAGCAGCAGCTTGGCTTGGGAAAGCCCACTCATAAATCAGCTATATTTTGTCCGTTGACGAATGAAAAGAAATTGTCCGTTAGATCCACACAGATCTCAACACTAAATAATAATCCAACGGTTAGGAGTCGAATCCCGTAAATTATATATCTTGAATATTTTCTCTCTTCAAAAATCTTTTTTTTTCCTCTTCCCTCACTCTCTCTTTAAAAAAAAAAAAGACTTTATTTTTTTTTCAACGGCCGACCGGTGCTGACGTACCCGAGACGCTTCCCTCCTCATTTCTCTCATCTCATTTCGCCAGATCTCACTCTTCTTTTTCCTGATCCGGTATTGCTTCCCTTTCAATTCACCAAATAAGTTTAAATCAATCATTTCTATAAACTTTTACTTTTTTTTCTTCTTTTTCGTTTTTTACATTTGATTATTATTCACGTCGAAGCTTTTTTTTTTCTTTTCAATTTTTTTTTTGTCTAGGGTTTATTTCTTCTTCTTCTTCTTGTTTGTTTTCGATAAATTTCTTCTATTTCCATGGCTGCTCCACCTGCAAGAGCTCGAGCTGATTACGATTACCTCATAAAACTCCTCTTGATCGGCGACAGCGGTAACTATTTTTTGCTCTTTCCCTTTTTGGTATCTCTTGATTTGAATTGCGATCTATTTTTTTAATCTACACTGTTTTCGAAAAATGTTAGGGTTCTTAGAAGGATTTGATTTGATTTTCTAAATATGGAAACTTTAGATGTCGTACCGTGATGTGCATTTCAAGATCACTACCGTAGATTAAGCTTCATTTTAGGTTTATGGATTGTTTTTTATGTGGGGATCTTATTGCATTAAGATAAATTGATTCGAAATATCGTCTGCTAATGCCTTTTTATGTTGAATCTATGCTAACGGCATTGTACATCTTATTGTTTGGTTTTATATCTGTTGATGTATGAATATAGCTCATTGCCATTGGAAGGTTCTCCAATTATATTAGTCTTCTGGTGATGGATGTTTGGTGTCTTAGCATGTGCATTTGCATGAGGGAACCGGTTCTTAATACAAGCTATCTGCTGCTACAAATTTTTGTAGTTGTCTGGAATTAGGGGCGAATAGGTGATATTGTGGTGTTGGAGGAGTTGTTCTTGATATTTGCTTTTTTTTTTCCCTCTGAATTTGGGTTCTGAATGACTCTGTTCTACTTGTATGTTTAATTCGGCAGGTGTGGGTAAGAGTTGCCTCCTTTTGCGTTTCTCGGATGGCTCATTTACTACAAGCTTTATCACGACAATTGGGTAGGTGCTTTTCTAATCTTTGGAGCATGGTCTTTTTCCTTTTTGGTTCACTTTTCTACAGAGTGGATGTAGCTTAATAAGGTTGTGCTTACTTTGGCAGAATTGACTTTAAGATAAGGACTATAGAACTTGATGGGAAAAGGATCAAACTGCAAATTTGGGATACAGCTGGGCAGGAGCGGTTTCGAACAATCACAACTGGTTAGTTTTTGGGCTGTGAAGGTGTCACTGACTGAAATGAATTGTCTAATCAGAATCATAATGTAATAATGTATCTGATTTATCAAATAGTCTAGAATTATGTGGACTTTGTTTTCACTTGGTCTATCTAATTCAGAGTGTCATTGCATGATAAAAGTAACTCTTTGGTCTCGCCCTAGTATATCAGATTTAAAGGTTTTTTCATTGCTGTTCTCTTTCTCTGTTGTTTTTTAGTGTCTGTTAAGAAATTAGGAGTTAATGTTTCCATCGTGTGTCTCTCTCTCACTCTTTTCAACCCACTGATTGTCATACTCTTGATTCACGAGTTTTATGGTAGGAGTATAATACTACAAAGAACCGATGGTTTGGATTGGAATTCATTCAGTTTTGTGTGTGCCTAGCCTGTAAGAGTATAATACTACGAAAAACAGATAGTTTGGATTGGAATTCATTCAGTTCTGTTACTTCTGTATGTGCCTAGCCTCTCATATATTCCTAGATCCTTGCCCCTTGGTCTTAAGATTGAAGGTGTTTGCTATTAGTATTTGGAGTGTCACTTTAGCTTAGTTGCTCAAATGTCTGCTCTCTCCAATGCATTCTTTATCTTCTCAGATCTTGGCTGGTTCAGAGCCGTTATTAAGTGATATATTTTCTTTTCTGCAGCCTACTACCGAGGAGCCATGGGTATTTTGCTTGTGTATGATGTGACTGATGAGTCATCTTTCAACAGTAATTACTAAACCTTTTATCATTTGAATTTTGGATTTTCATACATATGTTGTTCAATCTTATCAACCTTTGAATATTTAGAACTGTGTTTTCACCAAGTTTTGCACAGTATTGGAATTTTTCAATTTCCTCCGATGTTGAAATTTAAAAGAATACTCCTTATCTAGTGATTTGAACTTTTATTCTTTCTCCACTATAATCATTTCTATCAAATGAACTAATTTTTTTCTCCCTTTCAGACATTAGAAATTGGATTCGTAATATTGAACAGCATGCTTCAGACAATGTCAACAAGATTCTGGTCGGTAACAAGGCTGACATGGATGAAAGCAAAAGGGTCTGTTTCTCTCTCTCTCTTCCATGTGAACACATGCCTTGGTGCTCACCCTTCTGTTTGCCATATTTTGCTGGATTTTTGTTTTTTCTGGTCAAGTTAACCATGAACTTATTTTCAGGCTGTCCCAACCTCAAAGGGCCAAGCTCTTGCTGATGAATATGGCATCAAGTTCTTTGAGACTGTATGTAAATCTTTACTTGGGCTGTTATAGTTACTTTTAAATGTTTGGTTGATCTTTCCTATATGTTCAAGTGCCATTGAATCTTGCAGAGTGCAAAAACAAACTTAAATGTTGAGGAGGTCTTCTTTTCAATAGCCAGGGATATTAAGCAAAGACTTGCAGATAGTGACTCAAGGGCTGAGGTATGATTTTATTTAACTCCAAGCATCAGCATAGATATATATATATATATATATATATATATATAAATCCTTTAAATTATGGTTGTCACTTATTATTGTTATAAATAAATTACCTTTTCTTCGCATTGCAGCCACAGACGATTAAAATTAACCAACCAGACCAGGCAGGAGGGACTGCTGCTGCCGCTCAAAAGTCAGCCTGCTGCGGGTCTTGAACAAACTGTGGTGAGGATGATGAGATCAGAAGGGTACATTCCCTTCTTTCTCTAGGGAGCCATTTCGGTCCGGGAAAACTAATTTTGTTACATCTATAAGTTCGTGTCTGTATTGCTTTTGCATATCATTATTTCATATTTGCTACTCTTTGGTGTGAATGTTAGATCCTCGTTATTTTGCGAAATTAATTATATTAGATTATTTTTCTTTTAACACATCACCTTATATGATTGAATGAAAATTTGTCTACCATTTTTATATTTGGATTTGAAACTACGGATTGCTCTAGTGACTTAGTCCGATATTTGGGGGTGTAAATGAACCAATGGGTTACCTTTTGTAATTGCCTGGCCAAACAATATGAAGTAAGGTTGGTGTAACTTTTGGCTTAACCACACCACCTATTTGTTCACAAATGCGACTTACTCTGTAGTTGACTCTTAAATGGCTCTAGTCGATGCTCTTCACTAGAATCAATTGCAGACATGACAAAAGTACAGGTTAGGGTCGTGTCATTTCAGGCTCAGGTTCCTTTCGGTTTAGGCATTCTTGGGTTTGGATTCGGCTCTTTCAAATTTAACAAAAAAGTCATTGTTTTTCATTTTATTAGTCAGATCGAATAGCGTTCGGTTTGTCTTGACTTCAATTTCAGGTTGGACTTGGATTGGGTCATTTTGGGGTCTGGTAATTGGATTGGGTCATTTTGGACTCTGGTAATTTGGCTTCTAGTTTTTTTGGCCGAAGAGGGTCTCTTGTGGGTATCATTGACTTAGGGGTTTAGGGCTCTTAGTCCTTGGTTCCCTCTTAAACTCCAGGAACTTCATGGCGAGGCGAGGGCAACACTTGCGGACAGTAGAGACTTGTCAAAAGTGGATCTTAATACAGGATGGAGTCTATATATGAGAAAACCTTCTATTAAATATTTACTCAGACTCGAACCTATAGCCATGCTTGCAAATAGGCACAAAATTGTTCATTTTTTTTTTTGCCAAAATCGGATTCAATCAGGTTCAAGATTAGGCAAGTTCTCGTGTGTTTGGAATTCATCTTGTCACCTCTATTTAATTAGTAGTCTATCTTGTCACTTGTGGGCATATCATTCACTTTCTTAAAGACACATTTCCTTGATAGTGGATAGAGTTTTGGTTCCTTGGCTTAGGCCTTGATAGAAGTAGGCAAAATGGGATGTCACTTCAATTTCTTAGCTTCTTTTTTTTTTTTTTTTTTAAATGGAGATGAACCTGTCTATCTGGAAGAACATAAATATTTAAATTTTCAGTACATTACATAGTTGGATTCTATCGGTACTTTAATTTTTTGGTAATGCAGAATCTATCTACAAAATGTTTTTTCCCCCGTCGTGAGCATCACTTTTTTTCACTACTTTATTTGATAGAGGCATTCATTCGTGACATCAATATTCTAGGCACGTTGAGATGAAGAGTCGTGTATATCTTAAAACGTTATTAGAATCCGAAGCAAAAACCTATGAAATTCTAAAGAGATTTTATTCGTCCAAACTTTCAACTAGCTTGGTGGGATATTTATCTATCTGTATGTATAGTGATTCTATGTAGGGTCCAAAAGGCAAAGAACAAGTGACGAATGCTATGCTACTACTCTATGAATGGAAAGCCTAATTACAATGAAAGAATCTTAATCCAATTGCTTTGCTTGATTATTATCCATTTTATTAGTGGATTGTTTGTTTGCAATTCTTGATTCAAAAATGATGAACAGTTGATACCCACTAATACTCAAAAAAGTTTAAGCAATGATGAAGAATGCCAATTCAGACCCCAATCAAATTTGTTTTGATATTTACAATCGTTTTCAAGAAATAATTTCATAAATTGAAAAAGGTTTATATAGATGTGAAGATAAAATTTAGAAGATGAAACTTCTCCATTTATAGAATCCCTATATAGGACAGTGCTATGTGCAAATATGTGAACAACACACAAGTTCTCCAAGGAAGCAACTAGTAATACATATATAGTATTTTTTTTTCTTTTACTAAAAACCTATTTAGGCCGAAATCTTATGTAAAATGCTCGATTTGAATCTAATCCAAACGCTCATATAGACCCTAAAACTTAAACAAATTGATATTAAACATTAACGGATTTCAACAAATGGAGTTTAATTTGAATGAAAATAGATTCATTTCAAATGATTGTATTAAACTATAGTAAGCTTATAGACTTATAGTGAGATCGTATCAAACAACCCATGATGCCAAAAAAAAAAATAGGACTAAATTCGTATTTTAATTTTGAGAATAATTCTGAATTTGCAGTATTATATTGATTGAGACCATAATTAACGTAGCAAGAATAGTCTATCTAATAATTTCTCATACTCCACACGTGTGGAGGAAGAACATGCACCCACATTTCATATACGTATAAATCTAGTATCCCAATCCACGACTATTATATAGATATATGTCTCATGTACATATGTGACATAAAATGCCAATTCAAAACGGAACCGGAGTCGAATTGGTTTTGATTATAATCTTTTAGAAAAAATGATGTGTATAAAATGACATTACTTGTTATTGCCAAAAAAAAAATGACATTACTTGCTGGGAGAAGACTTTGATTGCTTGAAGAATTAAATTATACATACCTCAAGACTAGCTGGAAAAAGCCCCTTTTCCTCTCCTTTCTCTGTTATATTGTTTTCAATTTTTTTTATTTGAAATCGAAATAAAGATTTATATTTTGGGGTTTATTATTAGTATTTCATAATAACGGCCACACGTGTAACTATCATTCAACGTATAGACATTTATTTCATTAGGTTTAAGTGGCATTCATTGGATAATCACAAGACAAGGTTTCCACCCATAGACCCACAATTTTTTTTTTCAATTCCATTAAAGCAGAAATAATTGAGGAGTTTTTTTAGTGCCAACACATAAATAAAGCACAAGGAAACAAATCCCTGCAAGTGGAAGCATAAGCCATGAAAATGGAGTGCCCATTAACTTAACATCCATGGCAACCTTTTAGGCATTTTTTTTTGCCTTTCTTTTAACCATGGAAGACTGGTCATACCCAAGAATTCAACAAGCAAAAACAATGGAACAATAAAGCCCAAGGAAAAAGAAAGAACTCTAAAGAGAAGATATATCTCTGAAAAAGAGAAGATTTTCATGTTTTTTGGTTTTCCTTCCTGCAATAATGGAGTTAGATTTCTTATAAGGCAACTCCCTTCTATCCACATTTCTTGATCTCTTTTGATTAGTGGAATTTGCATAAGCAAAAATGGGCTCATACTCAACTATATGGGACCTTCTAGTTTAGAATCCGATATGGCTCGATTTAGATTATTCGGACTCAATGTGATTATCAGATATACCAAAAGTTTACAGCTCAATTTAGATTAGTCGGAATTTAATGTGATTATAGGTTTACAACTTGACTTAAATTAGTCGGTACTCAATATGATTTCCACTTATCATTCATTTTTTTTCCTTCCCCCAATAATGAGGTTAGATTTCTCATAAGGCAAACTCTTTTCTATCCACATTTCTTCTCTTTTGATTAGTGGGATTTGCATAAGCAAACATGGGCTCATACTCAACTATATGGGACCTTCTTCTAGTTTAGAATCCGACACAGATTAACTTATTAATTAATCGGGATTCAATGTGATTACCAGATACGAAGATTTATTGCGCTGCCTTGTATTCCCCACCAAATCTCTTCAAATGGAAATGAATGTTAAGACAAATCTTCTTGAAGACAAGAAGTTCTGTTGATCAGAGATTGGAATTGTCATAAGCACTCAGTTTTGGGGAATCTCTCTTTTCTTTTATATTTCTTTAATTTTTTATAAGACTCGAATGTTTAAATTTATGTTGTATGCAGACCAGTCACGAAACACTCTCTAAACTTTTAAACAACTTTTGGAGAGAAAATTACAAAAGCAACTCCATTAGTTCATTGACTCCTCGACCACGCAATGGCAAAAAAACAATAAAAAATAATGTCACTTACATAACATCTCATAAATTAAAATAATACTAAAATTTATAAAAGACAACAGCCAATAATTTTGCAAACATTTAATGTTTGAAAGGGGCCTATATGAGTAATAATTGTTTTGCAACAGAAAAAATTGATTTTGGTCATGGGGTGTCAAAAAAGTTTGATGTAGAATATGCCCCATAGGCCATATAAGTGCATCAACTTTGAATATAAATAGCAAGTTCCATTTACCTGAAATTCTCATAAGTGCCTGCTGATTTCATACATTTATATAAGTTAGAGAAGTGATCAAAACTCAAAACTCAAAACCCAGATTGCAACTCATAAATTTCAGATCAAAAATGGAAAATCAAGCAGGTTCTTTAGGTAAATATAAGCCATTTTTGGCTGCAATGTTCTTACAAGTTGGGCTTGCAGGCATGGATATCTTGTCCAAAGCTGCTTTGAACCAGGGGATGAGCAATTATGCTCTTGTTGTCTACCGCCACGCCATTGCCACCGTCGTCATGGCTCCTTTTGCCGCCGTTCTCGACAAGTAAGCTTGCATGCATGTAAAAAACAATAATATATATGTTTTGTTCGTTTACTGTAATAAGTCAGACAAAAAAAAATTGACACGAAAATGACTTGTCTTTTTGACAGGAAAGTGAGGCCTAAGATGACACTACCAATCTTCATCAAGATAATGGTCCTCAGCTTATTGGAGTAATTATCCAAATTATAAAAATTTAAAACTGTTTTTTTTTCCTTTTCTTAAACTTTATGTTATGTAATAAAATCTGACAAAAATTTGATTATGTTTTGTTGCAGGCCAGTGATTGATCAAAATTTGTATTACATAGGGATGAAGTACACGACAGCAACGTTTGCATCTGCTATGTACAACATTCTTCCTGCTATAACCTTCGTAATGGCTTGGATTTTAAGGTAAACATTAATTAATCCAAATCCCAACACTTAAAATTCACTTAAAAACAGAGGAATTTGATCCCTAAACATGTCTTTTCCAGGCTTGAGAAGGTGAATTTTCGATCAATCCGTAGCCATGGGAAACTTTTTGGAACTCTTGCAACAGTTGCAGGAGCCATGGTGATGACACTAATGAAAGGACCGGTGCTTGATTTATTTTGGACAAAAGGAAGCATTAATCATCAAGCAGCAGCGAAAAACGGGACCGATATTCATGATACGATCAAAGGGGGTCTGATGATCACAGTTGGGTGCTTCAGCTATGCTGCTTTTGTGATTCTGCAAGTAAGTAAATCAACATTTTGCTGTAACAAAAATTTTGATCCTTTTTTTAAAAAAAAAAAAAATCTTTGTGTTTTTGACAATTTCTAGGCTGTCACGTTGGAGACATATCCTGCTGAGCTTTCTCTTACAGTTTGGATATGTCTGTTGGGCACTTTGGAAGGTACCATAGCAGCTTTGATAATGGAAAAGGGAAATGCTGCAATTTGGGCTATTAAATGGGACACCAAGTTGCTTACAGCTGCATACAGTGTAAGAAATTCTTACCAAAACCTTAAGAAATGTTTTGGGATTTTTCTCAACACTTTTTTTTTTTTTCTGAAACTGTGATGTGGAAAATGAATGGTTGCAGGGTATTGTATGCTCAGGGCTTGCTTATTACATTCAAGGGGTGATAATGAGAGACAGGGGACCGGTTTTTGTCACAGCTTTTAGTCCCCTTTGCATGGTTATTGTAGCAGTTATGTCTTCCATCATTCTGGCTGAACAAATGTACTTGGGAAGGTAATCTCCAAAAACCCATATTCTCTTTTTTTTCTTTGGCCAGAAAAAAAGGGTCTCTTGGTAGGTATCATTGACCCTATGGGCTCTCAGTCCCCCGCTCTCTCTGAAACTCAAGAGTGGACACACAGGGTGGGACCAAGCTGAGTATATGTGAGAAAACTTGTGTTTACTCATACTAATTCATAACGCCCGTATGAATCTTACACTCGGCTTTCTGCCACTGAGCCACCCCGCGGTTCCAAAAAACCCATATATACTATATAAAGTTTCTCAAAAACATATTGAAGTAAAAGAATGAAAAAGAACACTAATCTCATGACTAAAATTTTGCAGGGTGATTGGAGCCGTCATCATAATTGCAGGTTTATATTTTGTGCTTTGGGGTAAAAACAAGGAGTATAACACTGCAACCCCATCGAAACCGGATCGAATCGAAACAGCTAGCATAGATATGGCTAACAAAGAACAGGACAGTAATTCCGATCATCAGACCATTACGATTGATGTGTCCAGAAAGGAAACCTCAAAAACCAGAGATGAATATTTACATGAGAAAACAGATTCAATTCCTGTCTGAATTCATTTTCCCTACCCCAAAAAAGCCTAAAGTGGGGAATCTGATTTTGTCATTATAACACCACCTACTCTTTCTAAGAGACATGGGGAAACCACAAGCAATTATGGAGTTATAGTGGTTTTCTGATGCAAATGTAACTATAACTTCCCACTATGGAAAATCATAAGTATGACATGAATCATGATGCAAGATTTTGATCAATCATCGATGTCGGCCCCATTTCCTCCTCAACGCTTGTCTAGACTCTTCCTAGCAGATCAATTGGATTGAGTGTTTGTAATCATTCAGTTTAATGGAGCTTCTTAATATATTTTTCTCTCACAAAAGAATCAGCATGAATTGGTAGCATAATAAGGCAAATGAAAGCAGAATCACTACACCAATTGTAATATTAATCTATGGGTAAAAAATGCCAAGGTTTTCCTACATTTCTTACTTTGGGGGTTAGTGGTCGGTTTAATTGAAAATATCAAAGGCAAATTATACAATACACCGTCAGTGAAGTTTAGCAGACTACACAAGCAGGTCTTGAAGGGTGACATGTGTCCCTTAGGGACTAGATTGAAATATTCAAAACTTAAATAATTCAAAAAATGGACATATGTCAACTCCACAACCCGCTTGTGGAGTTCAAAATTTACACTGCCGGTGTATCATATAATCACCCTATATCAAAATACTAAACAAAACAAACCAAAAGTAGAAATGGGAATCCATAAAACCACCTTTGACTATGCTATTTTGACTTCTAGTTCATTTGCATAAGACAATTACAAAGTGATCCGAGCTAGAAAATGGAATTTTACCAACATAAGTTCCAAACTTTTGCATCCATTATCATTCTGAATCCATTGGTTTGTTTTGTGTCATAAAAAAGTCATATGATACTGCCCTTGACACACACAACAAATGAAGAAAATGTGAACCCTATCAAATCCATTACCAGCAAAACTTGGGATTGTAATAGATTTCCTTTTTGATGGATGAAATAGTTGACATACAATCGCATGAGAAAGTATAAGCTCAACTAAGAGTAAAATCTCAACGCAAATGATGTAAAAATGGGATCAGAAGAACCGCCAAAAGAGTATCATTTAAATTTCATCTCTATTTCTTCAACTAAGTTATGGATTACATATTACTGAGATACAACTGAAGATATGACAACAAATATCTCATTTCTGTGGCATTAATTCTCCTTAGCCCTCAAATTAGCAAAACATCACCAATAAGTTAGTGGTGCTGTCACCGTTAGAAAGCACCAAGTCTGGTCAAAAAGATGACTTGCTATGCACAAAACAGAGATGACCCTACCTTACATGAAACATTGTTGTTTTATGGTAATTGTTTCGCACCATCATTTCCATATATACGCTGAAGTTCGCGAGTGGCAGCTAAAAAGGACTCTGAAAAGGAAAGATGTTTACATTAGTAGGAAAGATTTTCGGTCAATAAAGAGTACATGAAAAACTGAATTTCCATTTAATCATCTTTATCAGAGGAAGATGGATAATTTGGAGAATTGATGTCTAAGGCAAATCAATAAAGTTAGGTGAAACAGAAGCTGTTCAAGTTAAAAAGTTTGCATCACCTTTCCAAAGCCGGAAGGACTTCTGGTTAATAGGCGAACCGGTTATAGTCTGAATAACGTCAAACAGCATATTCTGAGGCGTGCTTCTAAGCTCTTGAACAATCCCATATATTGTCTTCCCATTCTCAAAGTAAATGTGATTGTTTGGGTGTTTTGTTTTGCAACTAGCATGTCGCTCAAATTCATATGCATTAACGACCTATCAGAAAAGTCGAAACCAGTTGATCAGCGCATGGATACCTTGCATTAGCAATTTCCTTATACCATAGAAAAACTGAAAAACCTCACCTTAGAAAAATTGCATGTCTGACAGCCACATTGATACCCAGAACCCTTTATAACACCACGCAGCTCCTTCTAAAGTGTATAAAAAGAAGCAGGCATGTTACCAGATGGGAAGTTAAACTAATAGAAGAAGACATGAAATGAGGTTTACCTCCCGTGACCAGGCAATATATTTAACGGGAACTCCATCAAGCATACCAGTTGATAGCAAACTTCTGACATTTGAAGGGAAATTATTCGAAGAAACCTTTTTTCCAGCTTTTGGGTCTTCTTTCTTCCTAGAAACTTCAGCTCCCGAGGCAGTTACATTACCAGTGTGAACCAGTGGATTGGATTTAGCCATCTCTGTCTCATTTGGTGCATCAGATCCTTGGGCAGAGGGCTGACCCATCAATAAATCATATCCTGATATGAGCCGTCCCGAAGGATTTGTATCATCATCATCATAGCCACCAAAAGATATAATAGTACTCTCTCCCTTGCTGTAGGACTGACCAATTGACAAATTATTGTTGTCACTATTGTTGTAACTAATGGATATGGCATTGTCGTCTCCTTTATTGTAGGTGTGACCCAAAGTCATAGGATTATCATCTGTCGTGTTGTAGGTTTGACCCATGGACATGAAATTGTTATCACCCTTATTGAAGGTATTACTCATTGCCATGGCATCATTGCTTTCTTTATATGTTTGACTGATGTTAACACTATCCTCACCCTTGTTATAGGATTGTCCCATTGTTATGAAAACATTATTCTCCCTTTCAAAGGTATCACCAATAGACATGATGTTCTCTTCCCCTTTGTTATAAGCAAGGCCCATCGATATATTACTATCTTCCACCTTGTTATAAGCATGACTTATTGGTACAGAGTTGTCATCCACCCTGTCATACGCATGTCCCATTGATGCAGGCATGACATTCTCAGACTCCTTGACCTGGCTGACTTTTACTTTTCTAATACCCCCATAATTTAACCCAGATCTAGGATCTTCCAATGTATGGGACATGGATAACCCAAATGAAGAATCATTTACAAATAGATCTTCACTAACCTTTCTCCCCATGTCAACTTTCTCTGTGCTAACTGATGGAATACTCCGATCGTCAAAATTCACAGGCCGAGCTGTTTCAGTATCAAATAACCGTTCAGGTAATTGCCCAGACATTGAATGAAATCCAGAGGAATTTCCCCATGAAGGAACATTCGAATTCAACATTCCAGAAAATAAGTTGGAAGTTGGGACTCCAACTGCCTGCTTCTTGTTAGGAAAAAAGTCTGTCTCAGGACCATCCATGAACCATTGATGAGAACGCTTTGGCTCAGTTCTAGAAGAATTATCATAAGCCATCTCACCATCATTTAAACACCCAGCACCCTTTGTCATCCAAATACCCTGATTCTGGAAAGACTTTCACATTAAACAGATAACTAATCAGAAACAAGTCCAGACAATGGCATTGTCCCTAAACCCTAAGTAATAATACTAACAGTCCTTTTTCATTGCTAGTAATCAAGATTAACCACATCCCATCGAGATAACAAGGACAATAATTGTCAAATATCATCCTCTTCACTCTTACTTATAGTTCCTTAGTACCCTATCATCTACAACACATTACAACTCTTAGGAATATTAAAAACATGTCAACTGCAAGAAAACAAGAAAAGAACTTCCAAAATTCAACTTTGTCCACTGGGAAACAACCAATAAGAATGTCAATAGATCAGAGATAGCTTAGAAGATGTTCAACATAACTCTAATGCACCTTGTCGACAACTGAAAAATCAATTTGGAAAATCAAGCAGGATTTTAAGCCTAAAAAGCCTTTAGTATGCAAAACTAAAGGCATATAAGCAACCACAGAAGAATTTAATCCCATACAAAGTACACCACTCAATCAGTAGCACAAGGTACACATGAAATAGAATAAACAGCATGAACCACAAGGTTAAAACACATAACATCTCTACTATTTGCTGCCATAGGACATTTCCCAAAATCACTTAAGCACATACCAAGCTCCAAAATGAAATCAAAATCCCCTTAAGAACATGCAAAACTTACCATTTTTCTAGCTTTACTTCAAAATTTCGGTATGATCGAATTCTTTCTTCTAGTCCAATAGGCAACAGCAGTTAACTATATCACAACGCTTCAAGAATTTACTACGTGGCATTGAACAAACGATCAAAGATACTAACTTTACACCAAAAACCCAAGCTTTCCAACTCCTGGCTGAAGCAAATACTTTAGTAGTTCGTCGACAATTGAAAACCTCACTCGCTAAAGCAGATATCTACAAAATGCAAGGAATTGATCAATCAAAAATTCTAAAAACATTTAACTCAAATCGTAACTCGCACTGAAATAACGAACTAAAAAAATATATATTAAAGGAGAGATCTTTATGGTGCAAATACCTGCAATGATTCGATTGATTGATTTGCGAACTCAACAATCACTGATTGGAAAAAGGGGAAAACTTTCCGGCAACGATCGACCGGAAAATTAAACCGGAGGTTGTGCGGACGGTGATTGCAGCGAGATCTAAAGGGAACGAACGGAAAGGTTTAAAATTTTTCCTTTTTCTTTGAAATAAAAATGGAAATTTTGAGGATTTTGATGGAAGAGATGATATAAGATGGTGGCCTGCACGATCAGATGTCGTGGGGATCCCTTATCAAGACCGTACACGTGTACTCAGGTTCTGTCAGATCTGATCATTTTCATCATTCTAAATATGCGGCGTTTGGCGCCACTGCAAAAAAACCTACGACAAAAAGATTTAGATTTGTTCCATTCGTAATTTCGTACTAGCCTTCTTTATTACAGTAAAGACTCTTTGTTTGAAAATATTTTTAAACCTTTTAGCGGCCCAAATTCTCTTAACAATGCAAGGTCCATGAAAAAAGGAAAAATAGTTACAAATTTGGGCCCATGCGAACTCAAACTTACGATCCATTAGTAATGGGCCATATCCATCGATCAATATCAAAGGTTTATAATGGGCCAAAACTAACAAATTTACGATCCATTACTAATGGACCGTATCCGACAATCACATTAAATTTCAATTAATCTGAAGTTAAGTTGTATTAGACTTTAAACTGAAGAATAAGCTCTCCGAATTCCTATTTCTCTACTTACAAAATTTGAATTAGAGAACTTACTTGCACTCGACCCAATATACATCGGTGAAATCATAATGGATTTTTTCTTTCGGCGATATATAAGCCCATCTTAAAGATAATACACGTAATAATGCTTAAAGCCTAAAACAATGATGTGATACCCTTTTTCCCCCTTGAACTTGTAGCGTTAGGACATTTTGTTTCTTGAGTTTCAATTTTGGACATTTTGCTCTCTGAACTTCAATTTGGACGTTTTGCCTCCTTAGACTAACGGCACCGTCAAGATGCTGAAGTGGCATTGCCACGTCAGACCAACCGAACGACGTGGCATTGTCAGGTCGGACAAAATCGTTGATGTCAGCGACTTGACAGTGCTGTTAGACTGAGAGGACAAAACGTTCAAACTTTACAAGTTGAGGGGAAAAAAAACTTTTTCCCTCAAACAGTTGCTTGCAAAAATTGGGGTTAACTTGTCGTTATCAAGTTCTTATCCATGTCTACCATCTCTTTATCAAGCAAAAACCCTTTCAAGTTGGCCTTTTTTTTTTGCCTATCAATGAGTTGATAATGCATCAAAAATATCTGTTAGGATAGTGAGGGGAGAGTCCATTATTAGAATCTTGTTTTTGGCTGTATTTTAGCACTTCATTTCTGCAAAATGTTTATGGTTGGATTTGAATGTAGGGTTCTAATTCTGGTTATGTGGCTCTCCTTTGAAGTCATGGTTGGTCTCCATGGATAGGAAACATTTTTTGCTGGCTATTAGAAATTGAACACGTAGATATCAAGTTTTTTCTGTGGTTAGAATCGAACTTGGAATTGGTATGAGAGAGCGACTGCCAAAAAGATTGATTGAATAATTTATAATTGTAGAAAATGACCACTAGACTTAGTCCAAAAAAGGAATGCTTCCAAACAGTTAATGGAACATTGCTAATTGCCAGCTACATTTCAGACAAAACTGCAAAATTAAAAAACACCCCCTTCCCAATGTTCCAATAGCATTGCATCACTATGATGATTGCTTCTTGAATTCGGGTATTGTGAACGGACAAAACCACTGGTGATGTGTCGAACTACTAGATTAAATAAGTCTCGAATTCGGATTTTATAAATAGAGAAAATCATAGTCGAGAGAATTTTTCCCTCATATTGAGCCGGATTAAGTCTCGAATTCGAATCTTTGAATAGATAAAACCATAAACGAAATGTCAAATAAGTTTTGAATTCGGGTTTTATGAATAGAAAAATCAGTTTTGAGTTTGGGTTTTATGGTTAGTTTTATCGATAGAGAAAATCGTAGCTAAAAGAATTTTACCCTCGTAGTGAGCGGAATACGAATATGGATACCTATGGCACTTAAGAATGCCCTGCTTTAATCAAACATTGTCAGCAAGAAACTGTCTGCAAAGTGCAAAAGCCATTTTCCTTTCCATTTACAACTTTTTTTTTTTCACTTTAATCAAAAGTTCTGAACCATAGTCTTAGCATCAAAATTAAAAAAATTACACTAAAACAAATGAAACACTTTCTCTACAAAAAACCTGAAATTCATTCATTCTCTCTTTCAGTTAAACATGAACATGGGGTTAGCAAACTTTTTAGCTTCCAGAAATATAAACAGGGCATGACATGGAAAAAAGCATCCTAGAGGTCTCCATTCATCCCAGTTTCTTTAACTTCTGAACTAGCCTGCAAATTCTTAACATATATATACACAATCCCCCGAGAATAATTCATCATTCATCACTTTTATCGAAAATTCGAAATATTAGGCATGGCATGCACATCAAAATCAACATACTTTTCTTTTTTTCCTTCTTGATTTCATGAACCAAGAAATGCTCCCATTGAGTAGCTGTAGCAGCAAGCAGGCCATTTCCATTTTCCATCCATTCATGAACAATATCATCACTACCCAGCACGCCAATCCAACCCGTTAAAAATGCCGGGGGGGCAACCGAAGCGTGTCAGGGGATGCTTATCGGCTTACGTGTCAGTCTTTCGTGTCGCGTGTCAGATGATTGATTACAGCTATAAACTTCACTATTGGTGGACCAATTTTGGACACAACACTTGCAAGTGTTATCAAAAACCAGAAGTTGCATTAATGCAACTTTGTGCCCTTGGCATTACTAACATCTCCTCAGCTTGGACTTTGGCCACACAACCTGATGACAAGCTAGATTTTGCTGAAAATCTTGGTAAGCATGATTTCGCCGTCGAGATTAGCTTGTTTGTCAAGTTAATTTGGACCGAAAAGATTGAATAAACCGGTCTATGATCGGAGAACCTTGATTCTCCCCTTGAGTACCATATCTGCTTAACTCCGTCGCCTTTCCACAATATTCTATCACACCTGCAATCATTTCCCAGAAAAATATTTCTTAGGGTTCCTGACTTGGTATTTAAGTAAATGGAACATTAATTTAAACATGGGTCGGTTGTTTAAGGTTACTTTATAATTAATTAATCTAAACAAGTTGAGTCAAAAAAACTATAGTTAAACATAAGCTTATTAAATTTATGAAGCAATTGATAGTGTTCACATGAACTAAACCAATCAGATTCACTAAAAAAGGCGATAAACGTGCTTTATATAAGAATAACTATTGAAATTTTGAATTTTTATAGAGAACTGCTATAGAGTTTGTTCCAAGAACATGATAATATTAATTAATTAATTGTAGTGGCTTAAATTTAAATTATCCTTT
The DNA here is from genome assembly GCA_001974805.1 of Corchorus capsularis. Lineage (NCBI taxonomy): Eukaryota > Viridiplantae > Streptophyta > Magnoliopsida > Malvales > Malvaceae > Corchorus > Corchorus capsularis. Next base: position 82,498 of record AWWV01012552.1, read on the forward strand.
CCCAGCAGCATAGATTCAGGTTTAAATGTGATGAAAACAACTAAGATTAGTTCAGAGTCATGTTCATTTGGACGGCAAGGTTTGAATAAAAATGGCGCAATAAAAACAAGAAAACAGATAAAAATAAATGAAAGCTGCCAAAACTAGGAACAGAACTGTAGTAATCAATCCAACACAAATTTATATTGTAATTGAATAAAAATCAATATAAATAGTAGCTTCCAACAAGCAACCTTAATCAAATGCACAACTTGGGATTAATTTAATCCTTTTTTCATGTATTTAATTACTATAAGAATTAAGGAAAGGAACATGAATTTGGAATCTTACCAAGCAGGATTACGCCGTTTTTCTTTTGAGTTTGATATTTGGGCGACATAGTCATCAGAATCGGGCAGATATTTGTAAGTTGGGGCAAAGAAGATCTTTCCTTCTTTCCATCCTTTAAAAACCCTACCGGCTTTTTGTTCTAGCATTAGCTGCAAAAACAGTAAGTTAAATACCACCATGTTAGATCTTGTATTAAACAATAGAAAAAGCTTCAAATATGTAACATTAACATTATGGGTAATTATTTGATACACCGGCGGTGTAAATTTTGGATTCCACAAATGGGTTATGGAGTTGACACATGTCCATTCTCTGAGTTAGCGGGTTATGGAGTTTAGAAGTGCTATTTTACCTGATCCTTCTCTAGAAGTGCTTGCCAATCATTCTTCTTCAATAGTTCTTGTGTATCACCAGAACCCACAGCGAGCCGATAATTCAAATCCCCTAACCAAATTATCTTGCTGAAAAAATACAAGGAAAAACATTAGAGGTCTGAAAATTAACACATACCATGCCTAATTTTACATGATTTAGATGGACTAATTAAAGTGGCTTACTCATGGTCTAAAATGGTCTCCGGCGGAAGTGGCTGCCGGGGATCTCTGCACGAACGAGGCGAAAAACTTGTTCGCCTCAAGTAATCACTAAATGATTGAGAAAATCTTGTTCTTTTTAAAATTTCTGCAACATCAGAATTTCTTCTGATCTCATCCCCTTCTTTCTCACCGGAAGTCAAGTGTGTACAAACGAAGCAAAATGATGTTTCGTACAATTTCATACTAATTGAAATTGAACCCTGGTACAAATAAACGAGATGAATTAGGAATTAATACAATTATGATTCAATTCTTGTCATTTCGTGACAAACAAGTTAACGAACAGTATAAGGATAAATGAAAATGCATGGCTGACCTTGTTTCCAAGATATCCCATGATGCCACGGCCAACACATGAGATTTTCAAGTTGGTGATATGCTGGTACAGATCAGCTCTAACCCACACGCACAAAAATAGCCCTACCATTTGCTTGCTTGCAGCTAGGCAGAAACGTCCGCGCCTTGGACTGCCAGACATGGATGTGGGACTAGGAGACCCGTCTTCGCTTGAATTCGAATTCAAGTTAACCAACTTTTCAAAATCCTCCATTCCTAATTGATCTTCCATTGAGATCAAGTCGGAGAAGCTGACCCTTGGCTTCTGGCTACCTTGACGTTCAAGCTCCGCGGCATTGCTGCCATTATTCAAAGCTTTTCGAATAAGGGAAAGCCACTTGGCAGCCGGTTCATTGTCCTCGGGCCCTAGCACGTTACCCGCGTTAAGAGGAACGATTTCTTGGAACCTAACAAGCAAAAGAAGCTTCAATTTAGAGCTTCTGACTTTTAGTTTAAAAACAACTTAAAAGTGTTAAAAGTACTTCTGGAAAGCACTTTCAGTTTAGTTCAGCTTAGGTTTTTTTTTTCAATAGATAAGCTCAGCTGGGTCAAACGGGCTCTTAGCAAATCAAACGATTATTAGTTTCTTCTAGGGCAAGAAAGAAGTCAATAACTCAAATTTCCCACTAATCGAACCCGACGAACACGATTAATAATTCATTAATCTACAATTAGGACAAAAGAGCAAAGAATTATACCCAAGAACGTAGATGTCAGCAGGAGTAGGTGACCTTAGCCAATCTTTCAAGTTCAAACCCTCGTGGGGTGACCTCCCTCCGACATTCCATGTCCCTACAAACATCCTGGAAACTCCAAAACAAACCCAACATTATTTGCATAATCCATATGAATCACAACCAAACCAAAAAAGCTTTAACATTAATTACTCCAATAAGAACGACAAATAAAGGTAGAAAACCCAATAATTGACCATAATTAAGCTTCCTCAACTCCAATAATTCCCACTTAATACCAATTTGTCTTAATCAATTTATTAGCATCTTTTAACTTTATCCACACGTTACGTTCAACGACTCAAAAACATTGCACGTGCTTAATTTTTTTTTCCTTAATCATGATTATAAACAAGAATTTACCTGAGGTCAAGCTCGTTGGCGGGCGGTGGCGTCTCCGGCATTATTTTCGACGGCTTAATTCCTCCGGCGGTGGCTGCTTCCTTTAACCAGCCTCCTATTGAAACCCAAAACTCACAGTTACAATACAAACAAAACACTACAACTAAAATACAAGCAAATCTAAGTAATTAAATCTCGTCCGTCCACGTGGCAACGAATTCTACAAAGAACCATCTATTATCAACTAACCTAACCCGGGACCCAACCGAAATTTACTACCAGTTGTTTCTTTAACGTCCAATCAAAATAAATCACAGCCGTCAAACTGACGGCTCCGGGAAGTTCAGAACTCTGCTTCCATTTCTCATTATTTTTTCGATCTTTTCAAACGACGTGGACGGAGGAGAGAGTTGAAGAAGAAGTGGGGGACATTAAAACGGTGCCGTCTATAATAGTAAAATTACCTGAGAAATCTTTAGGTACGATCATGTAATAATCCTCGTCAGAACAACTCTTTCTTCTTTCATCAGTTTCGTCTGCAAAAAAACAGGGGATCGAATCAAACCTTTATTACAAATCCAAAACGTAAACTTCGAAATCAAAATCTTAAAAACGAAACGAGAAAAATCCGGGTTGAGATTCGTTTTTACCGTTAATTGCGTAATCTGATTGACACTCGTCACCTCCACTCTGTATATTCAGCCATTTTTTCACAACTACTTTAGGCCACAAAGACTGCAACAGAACAGAGCAAAGCAAGCAACCCAAAAAAGTTTCAGCTTTTTCACTTTTAGCGACCACCCATTAATCAAATCCGACGAACAACTATATTGCCGGCGAAAAAAAAGGAAGGAGAAGAAGAGAGAGGCGCATACCTTGGAGATTTTTCCCATCTCTGTTCTCATTCGTTTAGCAGCCTGAGAAGGAGAAAATTTAAAATCGAGATCAAGAACAAGTTGGCGGATTTAATAATGGATTTAAATGGATTAATCTGTTTTAAATGCCAAGATTTTTCAATGGAAATTATATATTATGGTGAAGTCTCTCAAGGAAAAGAACAAAACTGGGTGGCAAATCAGGGTATTTGGGCTGCTGCTAACTTATCCAGAAGAGTTGAAAGGGAAAAAAAGGTTTGGGATATTAGTTTATCAATATTTTGAGTGAAGACTTGACAGTTTAAGAGGGTTTTTAAACTAAATGGAGAAATTCAACGGGAATATAAAAGAACTAGTTGCAGGGGAAATGGAGACAGCTTCCAAGGAACCAACGTTAACAACAAAAAAAGAAAAAGGAAAAAGAAAATGGAATTCTCAATATAAAATAGAAGAAAGAGATGGAGAATAGGCCAGGTTCATCCTTTTGGTGAAAATATATATGGGTTTAAAAAGAGCCATGGTTTCTCTTTACAGAGAGGAAAACAGAGTGTAAAAATGGGTGAATTTCAATTATTGAGAAGACAAAAAAAAAAAAAAAAAAAAATTAAACTAAAAACATTTACAAGTTTTCCTGTATCAGATATTTAAAGATTTTGGATCAAAATTTGGCCTTTTATTTGGTACGTGTGAAGTACTTGACAAATTATGAATGATTTAGAAAGAGATAAAAGAGAAAGAAAAGGAAAAAAAAAAGATTGGGAAAGATGCATGAAGGAAGAACTCAATAATGAAACACAAGTGGAAAGCGAAAGTTCATTGGAAAACTTAGTTGTTTCGATTGTTAAGACATGAATGAAAGGAACTTAACAAGGGAACGAAAATCAGGTCATAATCTTTGGTTATTGGGAATGACACAAGGCGCAAACGGAGTTCTCACAAAGCGGCCGGCCAATGAAAAACAAAGAAATCTTTTTTAATCTGAATTTATGGTTTTTTGCAGAAATGGATGGTCAATGCCATTGCTCTAATTATTGAGATAAAATCAATAATAAACGAGAAACTGAAAAAGACCATGGAAAATTACGACACCCCAACTGAAAAATTATTGCACACAAACAAAAAACAAGAAAATGAATGATACCCAGATAAAAGTAAAAAAAAGGGTTCTTAGTTCTTAAAAAAGGGATGGACAAGAAAAGAAAAGACTCACCCTTTTTTCTGATCTTTTCTTACTTTCTTCTTCTCTTTTTTCTACTGATATTTCGTTTTCTGAGATTGTGTTTTGTTTGGTTTGGCCTTCTTTGTTTTTACAGGGAGAAGGCAAGAAAATGCAGAGAAAAGATGTTGATCTTGAAAGTGTTCCTCGTAAAAGCCATAAAGGGAGGGGGTTGGGTTTCAAGCTTTATATATAAGTGCTTGAAACAGAGGAAGGAGAAGTTTTCAGTCGGAAAAAGGCCAAACTTTTGAAGTCCAAGCTACTGCACATGCGTCTTTTCTGATTTGGGGCATTCAAGTCATTACAAAAGATTTAAAAAATAATATTAGTAATAATGAAGTAATTTAATTGGTTTACTAAAAGAATATCATGTGCACTAATTAGAATTAGTTCATTTTTAATAGTATTGTCAATTGTGATTGAGTTTCCCTAAATAAATCTAGTGATTGAGTAGGATTAATGGAGATTTAAATTTTTTGGTAGGAGGGAAAGAAAATTGGAAGGAATGAAAGGAAAGTTTTATCATCTCTTTGGTATAATTGATAGAAATGGTAAGGAAATAAACTCATTATTATAATTGTAAAATTGTACTAAATAAATCATTAATTTAAGTTAAAATTAAGGAAATTACACTTTTCACATAATGTGGAGGGAAAATGATTCTAAGGAAACAAATCATTTCTCTCATATTTCTTTTCTGTATTAAGTTAAAATTAAGGAAACTGCTCTTTTCACATAATGTTGAGGGTCAAAATGATACTAAAGAAACTGAGAAATTATTAGGTGGGATGGATCTATCACGTCATTTATGGGACCAATCAATGATATGGAGATAACTTATCAATTTTCTAAAACTCTATCGCAATAAAATCTTAAATTTGGGAGACTTACCCTTTATATAGAGTTTGTTTTAAAAGGGAATTAAAACTTAGATTAAAATCGTGCCTTAATTTAAGGAGTTAATTTGACATGGCAAAATTCTATTTGCTAATCCCATAGATGACGTGATGGGTCCGTCTCACCTGTTTCTCAAGTAAACTATCATTTCTCCCGTATATTTTTTATCTTGATTGTATTCCTCCTTCCTACCAAAATAAGATTTTTTTTTCCAGGAACAAGAACATTTATACAAAACAAGAAAAGTTATTTACTTCTCATTTTATTTCCACTCTATTTCTTTCCTCAACGTTTCTCTCTTAGCAAACATAGTTTTTCTTTTTTTTTGCTACAAATCTTAGCGAACATAGTGTTAGAGATGAATTTGTCCTTTTTTCTGTTTCAAGGGAAGAAAAAAGGTCAGCCCATTGATTTGTGATTTAATTTGTCCACACTTCAAAGTTGCAGCCATGGTGTAATTATTATGGTTTACCTTTTTAATGAATTTTCTATTAATTTCTTCTTCAAAGTGAAATTCTCCCTTATTAGGCCAAAATAACAAGAATTTGAAAAATAAAATGATTGGTGGTTCTAAAGAAATTTCAACAAAAAATTTTTTTGTTCAACAATTTGATAATGGGATTGGAGTACTATACCTTGTGTGATTCATGAATCACAATAGATTAGGTTTTATTTTTTTCTTTTAGAAGATAATGACTCAAAGAATTTTTGCTTTGATTTCAAGATTCTTTTGAGCTGTTATGGTTCGGGAGGAGAAGAAAAAAAATGGCAAAGGAAATCAATAGCTTCTTATGTCATTGTTCATATTGTAAATCAACTTGACAATTTAAGATTTTATAAATTTTGCCACCCTCAATCCATCGTGTATATATCAAAATACATGCATGTGTTCGCATAATAGAGATTAGAGAATTGTTCATAACACTAATGTAAAAGCATATTTTATTTGTTACTACTTTTTTTTAATAAACCGGTATACGATTTACATCAAATCCTAATTAATACGAATTTGAATAGTTTTAGATTTTTTTAAAAATCTAAATATTTGTTTTCAATTCATAAAATTTGAATTATAAACTTTATTTAAGAAATCATACTTGTATATTCAATGTGATAGATATTAACCAATTCTATTAAATTTTGAAAATGGATAAACATATATTTTTTATAAATTTTAATTTAGATGCTAGTTATATTTTATTTGGATTAAAGAGTAAATTATGGATAATTATTTGATACATTGACGGTGTAAATTTTGGACTCCATAAACAATGTGAGGAGTTGACACATGCTGTTTTTAAAATTCAAAACTATTTCCCAAAGGACACATGTCAACCCTTCAACCCCGCATGTGTAGTATGCAAAACTCTACTGATGATATATTATATATAAATCCTTAAATTATTATTATGTACTAAAAATAAGTTGGATTACCAACTCATGGTTGGAATGAGTGGTAAACAACTCGTTCGACATTAAGCAAATCTCAAGTTAGTAAACTTATCCAACAAACTTAGGTGTTCGGAGCCGGTGAGATCAGGATTACGAGATTAGTCAGAACAAATCTCGGAATAGCATGCGAGAAAAAAATAGAGTTAAAAATTGTCATTTATGATCTATGAAATAAATTGATTTAAATAAGAAAAAAAAAAGCATTTTTAAACAATGGTCAACATCGGATTACAATTTAATACGACTTACGCGCCACGTACACGTAATGTTCCCTTAGACTCAGACGGCCCCTACCCAAAATTTTTCCTCCGTGAAATGACTAAAGAACCCTGACTAAATATCGTTAAATACCCTCGTATAGGTTGGTTTATGATTTAATGAAATGTCAATTTTCATTTTCCCCATCTATGGCTATAATGCTAATCTTATCTTCTTAATATATTTTCCACTTTTGTTTATTGTTTATATCAAAGTGGACAATTGGTCACCCAACTTAATATATATCGACCATGGCTTAAGCTCTAAACATTTGACGAAAAAGATTGCAAATTATGATGCTACTTATGTTCTTATCCTCTATATAATTATAACAACAATATTCTCAAGAGGACAAAAAAAAATTATAAGACAATAAGGAATCTAACTGTATATATTTTATTTTTCAATATAATAATAATTAATAAGTAAAAATCTCATTATAATAACTCTCTTGACTTTAAATATCCAATAGATTTGATCTTATAAATAAATTAACAAATTACACTAACAAATACTCGAATTGTTAAGTCTTATCGTATTTGGATCTTAAGTGCTTCAATTCTTACTGTATGTGTATGGAGACTTTAGTCTAATGGCTCATATATAGTTTAATTAGGAATTATATACCAACTAAAAATAAGCTAAATAATATTGACAAAAAAATTAATAACATTTGAACCATATGCTCAAAAGTTACTATGAATTTATATGGTTTATACTTTAAAACTTAAGCTTGTTTCCGTTGAGATTTTGCGTACGCAGCTGTTTCATGGGTAAATTTATCCAATAAACCCAGATGCGTGATCCGAATCCAATCCAGACTAGTCAAAATTAGAAAACTCTGAATAATAATAGAAGAAAAAAAAATTGTTCATCCTTTTTTATACTGATAGATATAAGATAAGATTTTATTTATTATACTAAGTACTAACCTATAAAATGTAAGTGGGTACCACTATTATTATTGCATAAAACGATATATATCCTTGACGAAAGGCAAAGTTCCTTCTTGCAGCCGCTATATATATACTTTGGTTTGGTTTTGGTTAATAGTAATAGCACTAGAAATAGGGTACTGTGTTTTGAGTTTAGACGCCAATCATTGATTGAGCTTTTAATTTTTTCTGTAGCCAAGGGGTCTAAAATTTCTCTTTTTAGCTGCCGAAGGATTTGCCATTTGATTTGAATGTTTGTATTTGTCAAATCAAATGTCAGAACCCTTAGCTTCTTAATTAAAAAAGCACAACAAAGTCGAGACTCTGGCCTGCCAGCTCCGAGAGTGACATTTTTGCTGTTCAAGCTGCTAGCTAGGTACTATAAAAAAAAAAAAAAGGGTTGAAACTTGAAATTAAGTTGGAAGTGAAGAAAATGCTTATCCAGATTCATGCATGAATTGGAAGTTGGAAGCTTAAGGGATGCAATGTAATGGAGACAAAACTGAAACCTGGTGGAAAGTGTGGAACCTGTTTTGTTTTTGTTCGGCTGTAAAATTAATTAATTGAATATATTTCCACATGAAATCCAATGAGACTGGGAAATTATATATAGTCGTTACATTGTTGGTGAAACGTAGGTTAGGGGGCTTGACTTAAAGCCATGGGAGGTTGCATATGAATAAGGACATTTCCTACTACTGTAATTACCAAAACATTACTGTAATTTTTATTCACCTTAATTAGTTGGGGAAGGAAAAAATAGGCTAATTGCTTAATTCATTGCTAAACGAACTTTTAATTTAGATTTAATTTGGGATAAAATTTTTTAATTTGATTCATTGGAGACAAAAACGTTCCAAAATCAATTCAATTCAGGATAATCCATCAAACAGAGGCACAATCTTTTTGTAGGAGTACTTGAAATTTGAAATTTAGGCGAAATGTTGAAAATACTATTTCATGAGATATCAACATTCTGTCTTAATCTTTTCGTGGGATTCAAGGGTGATAGTACTATTTCGATCATATTCTGAATTGAAAGTGTATTTGTTGAAAATTTTTTAATTTTATATTTCATTCTAATTCCCTATTTGCTCATACCTTCTAGTATTAACAAAATTCATTTATTTATACATTTATAACTTATTAGTCAATACAGGGGATTTGATTGAAATATTCATTCCAAAATATGGCTATGTTTGGTGAGTTAATAAAACGGGAGAGCAAATGCAATTCTAATAGGGACATTCTAGTGGTTAAAATTTGGGATTTTTTGTAGGAGGTTTAGGGTTTAAATTATGGGATGGACGAGGTGGGATTATAGGAAAGAAAAGGTTATCTTCTATTGTATATGTCATTTCAATAACATGTTCATGAGTACACGATTCCAATCAAAATAAAGAAAAATTGAAAAACAGTAAACCTGAATTAAAAGAGTTGGGTAAAGTTTAAAGTACAATTTCGAAAGTGCACCATGCAATGTACGGATATTTTAGAGATCATGGGAAGAAGATCAAAGTTGAAGTGAGTTAGGTAAGTGGACTATTGACTGGAAAAAGAGAAAGTTGGGTAAAAAGTTTAATGTGTGGATATGATCAAATTTAAACATTAATTTTTAAACTTATAATAATTTTCTATTAACCATATTATTAATCTATACTCAAAATCTTCTTAATATTGAACCTGTGAGAAGTGTATAGAAAAATCTACACTCGATCAATAAACTGATCTGATCATGATCATGATCACAGTGGAAGTTTCCATGCATTTCTCTCAGCTGATTGAATAGTAGTAATACCGGCATTTTCAATCTTTTTTGGCTTTTGGTTATAAGTTTGGGGTACGTACGGTGGTACCAGCTGAGCTGATGTGACACTAAACATCATTAGCCGCTAAACATGATTATGGAGGCTCACAAATTTCGAAATGCTTGCACCACCTTCTTAACCAAACCAGCCCATTCACCCATTAAGCACCAATTAATAAATATAAATATATATAATAATACTAATGGTTCAACCCCCAAACCTTCTTTTCCCTCTTCTTTGAAATAAGTAGGAGTATTATACTACTAATAAAAGTTTAATAAGGAGAGGTTTTCCCTCTTCATGTCCTAATTAAGGACCTTACTAAGTGAGCTAAGGAGGAAGCGTATCAAAAGGAAATCAATATGCTGACATTTTGGCCAAGTTTGACGGTAGTTCCTTTGTAGTAGGATTAGAAAAGAGATTATCATTTAATTGGAACCTCCATGATTATACTAAAGACAAGTTTCTCCATGATGAAGTTGGACATTGTCTGTATCATTTGATTTATTAATTCAATATATTAATTTCGATTTCACCAAAAAAGAGGTGAGATTATCTGAACAATTGATTGATTGAAATGGTAAACGGTTTCCATCTGAAGAGTGGAAATACGAGTTCGATTTTTCGATTTCTAATTCTTTGACATTGAAAATGTTAATTTTAACCATTTACACTTCTAATCCAAAAAATTATTAATCTTAGCTTTAAAAAAAACATTGTTAATTAAAGGATTGCGAGAACTCAAATTTGAATATCTTTGATTACATATATTTAAAATCTCTTGCATTGACTTATACTTTCCAACTCATAGTGCTTAGTCAAGAATCAAAGGGCATAATTTCTTGGCAAAATTAATTGAACTACAACATTAGCTACGACAAAAACAGAAAACTTAAGTAGCTTTTCGTGTATTTGGACTTGTAGAATACTTGATCATGAAAAATACTATAATAACCATTCTCACTTCTCACGCCCACATCTGTTATTACATGATTAACACAGTTTAAACTTTAAACCTTTTAATTATTCTTTTCGTGCTAGCTATAGTAATCAACATTAACCCTTTCGATAAATTTAAAATTTAAAATTATTAATATCATAGCTAGCCTAAATCACTTTATAACACGTGCCCAAGTCCTCTAGCCTTTACCATGGGTCAAAGATTTTAGCTACAGCAAAAAGATGAATTAAATTACTAAAAAATAATCTTATGCAATCCAATGACACCTAAGCTAATTTAGCTAGACTTTTTGTAATGGTTGGATTAAAAGTTAAGTGGCTCTAATCTTGTTCCCCATGAGATAAACAATCATTAATCCGAGCTCTTCCTTAACGAAAATAATGATTAAAGAAATGATTAAAAATGGGGTTTAAAGAGATTAGCCAATGGGAGTGAACAAAGTGTCATGATTATCTCTTAAGCCAAGCTCGTGTGGCCTCATTGCAATGGCCCAGCAGATTCTTTAAAATCATGCCTACAACCTAACCCCAAAAATGTGCGTGATTAAGTTAAAAATGATGATTAAGAATTTCCATAAGTCTTAATTAAAGTTTTAATTACTAGATTGAAAGACACCTATAGGGAAGCATAAGGTTGCGTCACCACGGTAAGATTTCCCAGATCAGATGAAAAGCTATACACTTTTTTTTGCATTTCTTTTTCACTTAGATACGTAGGATTTTATCTTGGCTTCGTTAGATTTTTTCCACATTTTTAATTTTCGTTTTTGTTTGTCTTAATCGGCCTTCCCCTAGGATTTGAAGTTATCTAATCAAAGTAATTTTTTATCGTTGCGATTAAACTAGTCTAAAACAATAAACAAGAACAAGAAGATTCTATGTGGTTTGGGAGAAAACGATACAATTCATCAATAATACAAGAGATAGACCCCTTATATAAATATAGGGTATTTATTTCCTATTTTGACTAGGAGAATTAGTCCATATCATCCCTCCGCTTCCATCACAGACCTCTAGGAAAATCCACAAAATTCGTAGCTCCACAAATTTCGGGTCGGATCGCAATTCGGACCGGATTAACAAGAATTTCAGGCACAAATAACATTTATTTATAATAGAATCGATATAATTAACCTTATCATGTTTTTTTGTCAATTAATTAATTTTATAAAATTATAAAGAGGGTAAATTTTCTTTATAGTATATGGTCGGTTTACTATATGTCAAAAAATTAAACGAAGATATGTTAATTAATTGATAGTGCTTATGCTCATGTTTACATATTTTATTTCAAATTAATGCATTTTTAAATGTTAATGAGCTGGATTTATCAAATTCTCTTCTTTTTTTCAATTCATTTTATATATTCCAAAGATCTGTAGATTGCAAAAAAGAGTGCTATTTTATCAAAATATGAATTTTAGAAGTTAGAACCTTCTTAAAGACACGTAATTAACCCTTTTCCCCAATTAATTACTACTAATTCTCCCTGTGCAAAATAAAAATATACTATTCAATTGAAGATGGACACTCAAGGGGGCAGGGGCAGCCTCCATTACTAAGATTATGTTTATAAAATTAAATAATTTTGATTATGTTACCAATATTTTCTAATAACTTTTTAGAGTCAAACTGTTGGGGCAAAACTTGGTTCTGACATGTAACCCAAAATGTGAAGTATACATAAATAGTAGTAGTACATGTTTTGGTCAAAGACTCAAAGGGTCATTTTCCTAAGGAAAAGTGGAAAACCTTTTTGACGATAGCACTTAAATGAGAATGAAATGGTCCCAACTTCGTCCTAGAAATTAAGGCTAAACCACCTGGTCCAATCAATCATCTTAATTAATTTTAGTCATTATGTGTTTAATTAATTAATTAATTTAATAAATTCTCCTATCAAGATTCTCTCTATTTATAATATTGCGGGATTTATTAGAACTTCGATTTTAATGACATCTTTCTTTGTCTGATGAGAGCATTACGTACCTATGCTGAAATGAATAATCAGTGAGAAATGGAATTATTTGTTTTGTTTTGTTTTGTTTAGAAACCAAAAACATGAATCATGAAATGCAGTTTTTTAAAGTAACTCAACTTTCGTTCAATTATTATTCCCATGGCATTATGGTGGTCGGTTTTTATGGTTAGAGGAGATGTACGGAATTATATGACAATTATTTGGGGGATATTCAAATGATCAATCAAGCTTCTCACCCAAAAACAAAAAAAATAAAAGATCAATCAAGCATTTCAAGCTTTAGTGGAAGCTACTTGGAGAATTCTTAGAAGATTGAACGAAAAAACTAAACCCAAAGAGCTCATTATTTAAGTGAGAGGGCTGTGGTGGGATGTGGCACAAACCCATTAAAAGGAAATAAATTTTCATGGAAATTATTAATAAACTAATACCTAAAACATAGCATGCATGATCAAATAAACAAAATTCATCAGATTCAGAACTAATTAATTGAGATAATTGGAGGATAGTGCAATTTTTGTGTTGAGGTATTGCTAGCTAGCTAGCTAGGTTCTCATCAAAATTAATACCGACATTATTTTGTGTCCTCTTCATTTTGGCAACCACCAAAAGAACAAAATATTGGAAAATGAAAGGAAATAGGGAAGAGACGAAACACATGTAGCACTCTCATATGAAAGAAATAGGAAATTAAGATGAAACATATGAAAAAAAAGACGGGGTTGTTAAATACCGTCCCCTTTTTGCTATTCACCGCCCCACTTTTTACATTTATACCATTTGCTTCATTTTCTAAAATTTCAAATTCTCTGAAAGGTTGAAATTATTACAAATGTAGAATAGCCCGAGAACTCCGGAAATGGGCGATAACGTGCCGTATTTTGATAATGATGTAAGAAAAATTACAATTTTTCAAGAAAATTGGATTTAGGGTCAGTGCTGCCCCAGGAGGGCGGCCTGACCACGGTAGGGCCGCCCGGGTGGCATAAGCAATTTTGGTCAAAATTAACATAAAAAAAATATTTTTTTTATAAATATATAAAAAAAGGCACTTGCCGCCCTCCTGGGGCGGCTTGAGCCATGGTAAGCCGCCCTCCTAAGGCGGCACGGGTCATCAACCTTAAATTTCCTCAAAAATTACATTTTTCTTAAATCGTCATCAAAATACGGCACGTTATCGTCCATTTTATTCTGAAATCGTCATGAAAATACAGCACGTTAACGCTATTCTAAGTTCGTGATAGTTTCAAGATTTCAGAGGATTTGAAATCTTAGAAAATGAAGCAAAGAGCAAAAGTGTAAAAAGTGGGGCGGTGAATAGCAAAAATGGGGCGGTATTTAGCAATTCAGGAAAAAGACCGTAAAAGACGACCCATGCATTGAGCTTTTTTGATATATGCGGTATATTTCTCTCTAATCTCATTAGATCATTTATTTATTTATTTTTTCAGTAATCACATTAGGTCATGAATAATTTGGAGTCGAGTTGCGTCTAACATGCGAGAAGCTCTGATCTCAACACCTGTTTTCGCCATTCACTAGACTTGAATTCGACACCTTTCTTAAGGGACATTGAACTTCTTCCACTCAATCTAACGTGTGTTGGTTTGAATCATTTATCCTTTCACGATTAGAAAAATTGGTTATATTATTATATTAGAGATCTCATATAAGGGGGGAAAACAATCAAATTAACATAGGGCAAGGATTCATCAAAATCCCACCATAAGGCATGAACATATCATCATTCAATTAATCCATAAAAAAATACATATGGTCTTCAATAAAGGCACTGGATTGTCTTCAATAAATAATGGAACTAGATTGTGCATGAGGGCATGGCTTCGGTTGGATCCAATCATCCAAAATACACAAACTTTTCCTCACAATTGTTTACTTAAAACCCTCTTCAAGTTTCTTTTGAAAAAGATCAGTAATGATCATCATTATTTATGTTCTTAGGCACCCACCAAGACCCAATAAATAAAAAATAAAAAATCAAACTCGTCCATAAAGGAGAATTATAAGAAAGAGTTCGGCATTATGAGATGATGCAATAATTGTTTTGTGATGATGAGTACCATACATATATTTTTGGATAGACACACACACAAATTAATTGTGATATATAAACAATTAATATTGAATATATGAATTTTCTTATTAGTATATGCATTATTATACTGTCAGTACGTATATGTACGTAAAGACTATAATTAGTGTATATATAGTTTCCATATAATCATATAAGAGAAGCTAGAAATAATAATGGACTTTGTTGTTGACAAGTAATAGGGTACTGTACGGCTGGCCGCCGTGGTCCACTCGAATTAATGGTGCTAGCTGCTAGCTACTTGGACATTTGCAATTGCAAGATGTTCATGCATTCCCATTCTTACACTAATTTTTGCAAACCACAAAAATAGTTCTTCCGAAAAAACACTCTAATGACTCTTATCAATAGACACATTATTTCATCAAAATCAATAATATTGTGATCATGACATTACACTTCCATTATGTTGGCCATTATTAGGCTTTTTGTTAATGCCAAATTTGAGTTTTCCTTGGTATAAATTAATTTCGAAACTAGTCATGATCATTTTTTTTTATCAGAGGGGGTCACGATGCGTGACACCTAGGCAGACGTGCCCTCGGCCTCGGTCATGATCATCTTTTTGCTATGCATGAGCCATGAAAATGTCTTATTACTGTTACAGAAAAATCAATCAAGTCAAGCAAAACAAAGTCTTCAGCCTAATTAATGATCCATCTTAGAAGGAGAAAATGATTAAGGCTTTTGGGATTCGTCGGCTTCATTTTCATAAGCAAGAGTAGGAAGCTGAGACAGAGATTTAATCACATGCATGATTAAACCAACCTTGATTGAAGCCGGGGGTTGGCAAAGTTATATCAACAAATAATTAATGAAAAGTGGATTAGTTAATCATAATCAAAAATCGAATCAACAACGCAACTTAAAGCAAAGCTAGCACCTAATTATTAGGCTTATAATGATATGATTAGAGTTAAGTGTCCTAATCATGAACTCCATATATTTAACATCACTTATGTGGGGTCTTCTTAAATTAAAATTATTATTAGTGTATTATCATAGGCTCATAGCTATGATTTTAAGCTTAATATATAAAGCATATGAATTGATAAGAAAACTTTATTATCTTTTTTTTTTGGTACCGAAGAAAACTTTATTATCATGGGCCACTAATTAAGAACTAAGCGCAATGACTGTCCTCACTTGCGCTCCTCTCTTGCATGCCCTGTCTTTTTCATGATTTGCCCCATGCTAATTTATTAACTAAGGACTCTTTATAAAAACTCCTTAAAAGGGTTATTGTGTGTGATCTTAAGATCTATATATCATCATATCTTCAAAGGAATATATTCTAACAACTACAATTAATAAAACTTGAATTTTCAACTGAAAATCTCATGTTTTTTATTTTGAAAAAAGAGGTTGGAGTTTAATTCCTCCAAACTTTTGTAAACCAAACCCAATAAAGTTTGATCAAAGTATATATGGTTAAATTACTTTAATTTGTTGTTATTTTTATCGTTTTATTTATGCTTAATTTGTGGGTCAAAATTTGATAACTTCGTCTTCATTTCATTGGCTAGAGCTTAAAAATCATGAAAAGTTCAACAAAAGAAAAGGTACAAAAAACTCGGTTTCAAAGCCGTATATGCTTTTCAAAATGGTACTTTTTACTTAATGCAATCATAATCACTCGTGAAATTTTGTGATTAAATTACTCTATATTAAACAAACGTGAAGCTTTTCATGAAAAAAGCATAATTGTAATTAACAAATGCCAAAAGAAGGGTTAGTTTCCAAGCATTATAATAATTCCCACATGATTTGCAAGGGTTACTTGAAATGGGTTTTGTTCCATTAGCTAGCAAACATATTTTTGATACACATATCTGAAGATTCCAAAATTAATGGAATTCGTGGTCCTTGGGGTCCAATATATACTCTGTATTTGGTAGTAATTTTCAAATGCTTAATTAGTTAATTAATCAGCCAATTTCCGACATTGATTTTTCTATAAATTGCCTAAGCAATGACGTTTAACTGCACTTTGTCTTGTTCGATTTGCATGGAAAAACATGATTCAGGCTCTTGCTCCAAATTTCAATCACATTGAATTTATGGTGAATATGAAAATAGTAGTAAAATTTGGCAGATTATGCTTAAAGAATGAGCTCTCATAAGTTGACTTTCGTTTCACAGCAAGTTGCAGTTTAAAAATGTATACAAATTTGATCTCTTATAATCAACTCTTAAGTGAGGAAGCCCTCAAATGTGGGAGAACAACTTTCTAATTCTGTATAGTACTGTTTGTTTGGATTCTTCTGAAGAAGTACTAATTATAAGATTAAGACAGCTACCTAGAAATAAAGCTGAGTTATTATTATTCAGGTGGCTCAACTAACCACCTCTTGAGTTATTATTATTCATGCTTATTCTACATGGCAATGGCCTATCAATGTTGTCATCGTGACTCTTCATTCAGCCGTTTCAGTGTTAAGTAATTGTCACTTTTTGAATAGTTCGAGTGTTATAATGGATATTTTGAGATTAACCCTGATCAGATTTGAAAGCCTCCGAAGTCCTGGATATTCTGAAAAACTTAAAAAAGAAATTGAATGTACTCGATATGTACTGACTAATGTGTCCAATTCTCATCATTGTAGAGGGTACAATTAATTGTGTTTTTCTGGTGATATATTGAATGTATTGTGGTCATGGAAAGTGTGTTATTGTGGGTCCTAAAATGGTAGTTGTTTCAATTTCAATGGAATTATTAGGTCCTCATGAAGAAAAATCACCTGGCCAAAATTCGTTTGGCAAAGAATATTGGTGAGAATTTGAGGAAGCTTCCTTATTTTTCTGCAGCTAGATGTCAAAGAAACAAAAAAAAAATTGTCCTCCATATATAGAAAATGTCATTCAACAAACCTAAAAATGGGAAATGTGTGTAAACAAATTAAGCAAAAAATATTAAAGTACTGCTCACATGACTCAAGAGTAAGCCCCTCATTCCCTTAATTTCACAACCATAAACAAATCAAGCCAAACAAAAATGATTGTATATTATGAAAGTCAAAGTTAAGAAAAAAAAAATTTGAGGTTGGGGTTGGAGATGACTCAGATTTAGATACTGAAATCTCAAAGATATTTATAAAATATGTACTGTTTTTGCATTATTATTTAAAATTTAAAAGGCAAGTAGTCTAAGTTCTCATGCAAATTAAGACCTTGCCACATGATTTAGGTATTGTTCTGTTTCTGATTTCTTCCTAAAATAGTATTTTCTGACTTTCTCAACTCAAGTAGACTTTCCCATCATTGCTATTTCAAACAAGCCCACTTTGACAAAATTGTTTTTCAACAAGATTCTTGGCATTAATAGAATTAATTAATATATATATAACCAATATTCAATATATATATTTATCAATTTTTCTCATAAACTGCTAATTTTTGTTAGTGCATGCAAAGCACCATTTCTCTTCATCAAATTCCTGCCATTTTTAAGCATATGGATGATTAATGCCCTTAAAGCCGGCCGAGAAGCAATGCTTGGCATAGTTTAAAGATGATCAATTTGCTCTAATTTATTTCCTTCATGATTAATGTATATATATAAAAATTATTTTCTTATGTAAATTATTCTTTTGAAAATTAAATAGCCTTACATAATGTTGGTGGTCAAAAAATGAAAGGGCTACTAATGTGAATGAAAGAAATCATAGTATTGTACATTTATTTATATTATAATTGAAGTGTCATATTCATGGCGTTCCCTAGTGACCTAAAAGACAAAGGAAACATGTTAATGTCCATAAGAATTATACATTATATACATGAAGTAAAGATACTAAGCAAAAATAATTGGACCGGCATTAATTAGACCACGTCCCTCTCGAAAGCGAACTCCCTCATACATGCCATTATAATTTCCTTTCATTACAGCTTGGCAGGCATCTGACCATCGTCGATCACTCGATCAATCCATCGATCCCTTCAAGAGAGTTCTAAATAAAAATTTGATTTAATTATGATGTTTAATTTACTCATAAATCAAGTCATTAACAAGGATCGAAATTATATATAAAAAATATTGGGTGTTGCCTACTTCGGATGCAAGATTGCCCTCCAGGAGGCAAGGCTGATTAGAGAGTTGAAAACTATATATATACATGTATATCTTCAACTTTGGTGACATAATTACTGACTTCATTTCATGTTAATTTAGGTTTAAAAAATGGAATTATTCGTGTCGGAGTAGTAGGTTTTCTCTGTAAGTAATGATTGAAATAGAATATAAGGCAAATAATACTAGTACTTGATCATTTTCAATGACATGGGATTGATAATTAGCTTAGCTAAGTAATAGTATTAGCATTTAATATGGTGGTTTTTAAAGTGGAAGCCTGTCATTTTCATTCAAAGGGTTTTTGACAAACAACAATGATATATCTACAGTACTTTAAAGTTTCTTATTCATATAAAGCTCTGATCTTTACATTATAATTTTTAAAATATTTTCTTTAATTTGAGCTTTTGAAACGAAAGATTTAAGTAGGGAAGATATCATGATGGGATGATCAAATCAAAGCTAATATTAAGTCATTAAATTAAAATTCATCATCATATATAGGGCCAATATATCACTAACAATAATAGGGCGCCAATCAATTCATGGTTAAATCTCCATATAGATTTCAAAATTTTTGTATATATATAGTGGTATAAATTAACGGTTTTAGCTTTGTGTAGATGTTCATTCTTCTCATCAATTTCTTATCCAAATTAAAAATATATCTAATAATTAAATAGAACCAATTTAGTTCGTTCAAAAATCTATTAGTGAAAGGCACAAATCGATTGGTAACTCGAGAAGGTTCGAATAAAAAGTGATTTGCCTACTTGCAAGAAAATCCTAGCCGAACACTTGTTTACTGGCTCAAATTATGCATGCATGAAAAGCTATAGGATACTTTAAAAATTTTGAAAGATACATGACGAGAGGCACGAAGAATTCTGTCCCCAAAGTTAAATTTACCACACATATGTACACTTTTATATGTGCACGAAGGCTTGAAGACTTTAATGATTGATTTCATGATACCAAAACGACGGTCTACGTTCTTTCTTTTTCCTTATAGCTTGCTGGCATTACATCACTATTGAAAGAGAAAAAAAAATCTCACTACACTACATATGAAGTAGAGAGTGCAAACGCGTTAGGTTTAATTTTTATAATGATTAATAAATTACAGTAAAGTCGAAATCATATATAGATCTCAAACTTTTGTGAAATTCTCTTTTAAAAATGTCATTTAATTAAGAGTCCAATGTATCAAATCGGGTCAGATAAGGGTGTGATCGAGACTATAATAAGATTACCATTGTTATTGTTATAGTTAGGTTTAACTTTTTTTTTTATGTAGCAAGCATAATATTAAATACATACTCATATAAGTGGTTTCAATGACCATTGCTTTCATTTTCAAGAGTGTTACCCATCATTTCCTTTTTCTTAATTTGTCATAATTTGTAAATCTAGACCTTTCTAGTGAATTGTAAATCTTAAATGTTTACAATTAGAGAGTAACAACTATTGCATATTATAAATTTATCGTGTTCTTGTCAGATGGAAATAAAAAATCTATAGCATTTTGTGGGTGACATACGATGATGATCAACAATTAGATTTTTTTTTTCTCTCTTTTTTGTCCCTTTAATAATTAGTTTCACAAGATGAAGTATACTGTTAGGTATAAAAGAAAAGCCAATGTTAGATATTTTTGTCAAAAAGTGTTAAAATAATTCATGAGAGAGTATGAAAAATACATTGATGCCAAAAAAAAAAAAAGAGTATGAAAAATACATAAAGTTCATTCATCATTTTCTTTTCATTTTGTAGATTGTTGCTTTTTAGTCCAGCCCAAATTCACACTTAACTAAGATTCTACTTTTGGATTAGCAAGCCCAGCCCATTTAATTTCTTAGAATGGCCTAAAATTTAGTTTTGACCCAAAATGTAATGGACCAAAAATTCAGATACCTTGTGGCATACCCATGGGCTTAACCATAAGTTTTGTATTAACCATAAATTCAGAACATTATCTCGAAAGTTTTCTACAATTTGCAACTTAGAAAGCTTTGATTATCATAGGAATTGATAATCAATAAAAATTTAGATTCAGAAAAAAAACTATATACAAATGTCTGTTTGGTTTAGATTCAGAAAAAAACCATATACAAATGTTTGTTTGGTAGGTAAAGAAAGGCATATGAGTGAGCTTATTGTGTGTATATATACATAAGGACCTCTAAATATAAATTTTAGAGTACTTATAAGTACTCTCCAAGGGAGAGAGTGTGCGAAACCGTAAAAATTGCAGAATGTGAAGATTTTTTCCTTTTTTCTCCAAGGGAGCGATAATGACTTCAAGTAAAAATATTTCCTTTTATTATTTCCTTGAATTAAGTAGTTTTTTTTTCGGCCGAAACTTGAATAAAGTAGTTGGCGCTGCTAAAATTACTTTGTGACTTGTCACTTGTGTGGTGAATTATTAATCTTTGCAACTTATAACAACGCTATCAAACATGTTGCGTACGTGCTGCCTAATGTCCATCTAACAACACTTACAAGGTGCTTATAACAAAGTGTTGTTAGAAGCAAGATTTGGCGTAGTGTTATTATGCATCGATTATATATATCTCAATGAGAATTTAAGAAAAAGCTAGTAATGGGTATTTTCTTTTATTTGGTGCATGAGAAGTAGGGAAATGGGTTACTTAAAAGAGTGAAGAATCTCGAACTTAAAATCTCCCTTTAATGTATTTCAGCTTCTAAATATCTCAGTTAAAAGTTGGAATTCATAAACGTAAATTATCTTTGTGGTATAAGAAAATTAGACGTTAAATTACTTTGGCTTATTATTGCGAATATGAGGGGCGGATCTGTTATGGGGGTACTGGGGGCACGTGCCCCACTCAGATCCTAGAAGGCTAGAACCCATTTATATATATAGTAAAAAAATTATTAATTTACCAATTGTGCCCCACTGAAATATGGAAAAAGGCCATCATATATATATATATGGTGCATTCAAAATCCCATCTGTATTCAAATAGATAAATTTTTATATTAAATAATTTTCTTTGGGTGGATCCCACATATCTATTACCACCACATCTTTTACTCATCTAACCGTTTCTTTTATTTTCTTCAAACACCCTTCACCCAAACATCAATTCCTTCCGTCTCCACTCACTTACCTCTTTGGCTCTTTCTCTCCACTTTCCCTTTCCTTCTCTTTTCCCTTTCCTTGAATAATCTCTAGTTGTTCTTGAAAATCAACTTGAAATGTACATTATTGATGTGAAATCTCATGATGAGTTTACAAATTTGAAAGGTATCAATGACCTTTCAATAAAACTTGTTGAAACAAAGAAACGTATTGTTTATCCATTGGTGTATTTACTTGTGAAGTTAGCTTTGTTATTGCCGGTTTCTACTGCATCAGTTGAAAGAGCATTTTTACTATGAAGATTGTGAAGATTCGTTTGTACAATCGAATGGGCGAGATTCATGGATGAATGATTGTCTGGTTACATATATAGAGAAAGATTTTTGTTTTTTTTTGTAATATTGATAATGAAAATATTTTGCAACGGTTTCAAAGTATGAAAACTCGTAGGGAATTATTGTAATATTTTCATTAATGTAGAATTTACGCACTTGAATTAATTTATTATATATATTTTATATAAATTTAACCATATGTATTAGTGTGCAGTGTGCCCCCACTGCTTATAATTTCTGGATCCGCCCCTGAATATCTAAACACCCTCTAACACTTAATTTTAAGGTAGAATATAGGGAGTATTCTTGTAATTTTCGTACTAGTTTCTTTTCCCTTTAAATCTTGGCAAACAACATTACATATATATAGCTAGTGATGTAAACGATGATGGGTAGCTCTAGCTCTTTGGGGCAGCGAGCTACCATGGCTAATTAATGTGCAGTAATTAACCATCGATGAAGCTTCTGTTAAGTGAGTGATTAACTTTATATTATTTTTGTTTAAGGAGCAAAAAGTTTGATTAGTGGAAAATGCATGATTAAAATCCAAATGAACGGACACATCTCCTAACTATTCCATTACAAATATGACTACAACAATCATTTTCTTTTGTCTGCTCTCCAATATACTAAATTAAGTACTAAATTGAAAAGGACGCAAGACTCGTGCGGCACGAGGTACAGAACTAAATCATTTAACCCATATGTCTATTATAATTTCGTTGTATTATAAAAGAAATTTCAACGAAAGTTTTGTTCTTTTCGAATCAAAAGTTGTTCCATTATTGTTTATGTTTACCTCCAAGTCTGATAAAGGCTAATCTACTAATTAATCTTAAACTTCCTTCTGCCTCTTTGTATCTTAGCTAATTATATAGCTTATCCTCATCATGTGTAACCCTAACTTAATTATCATTGTAAGTTTTTTTTTTGAGCTATATCATTGTAAGTTAACCTTTTGTATACATACCCACTTTACACTTTATCTTATAAATAAATCCATTTGCCTTAAAAAAAATCAATAATACCTTGAATCATTCAACACTTTACATGGTATCAGGCTGCCTAGATGATCGAAAATCTACCACGGGTATTGCACTCTTTCATTGTAGTAATCTCATTTCTTGGACTAGCAAAAAGCAACGGACTGTTTCTCGCTCATCCACAGAGGCCGAATATCGGGTGAAGTTCATTGGCTTCAAGCACTGCTTTCGGAAATTGGACTTCCCCTTGCAACCAAGCCTGTCAGGGTGATAAGGCTAATCTATACATGCAGTACTACTAGTACTAGAGTATCATCTTAACCTAATTACTTTTAGCTTTTTGTATCTTAATTAGCTAATTCTATAGCTTATCCTCATCATGTGTAAACCTACCTTACCATTGTAACCTTTTATATAAAAAATACCTATTTTAATAGTACTTGAAACATTCAACCCTTTCCAAAGTCAAAAGTTTATTACTATACTATACTACTAGTATGTGATAGTTTAATGAAAACTTAAGCATTCCAAAGTCAAAAGTTTATTACTACTAGCACCCAAGTTGTTAGCTCAACTGGTGAGTGCATCAATCGTGCCTGGACTGTGAGGTCTCGGGTTCAAGTCTCACGGAATGTGAGTTTAGGTTATTTAGTTGTTTGTTTGTATGTTAGTTTAGTAGGTAGGTTATTTAAGGTAATTTCTTAGTTTGGGTTGGATTCTCATTTAGATATTTGGGTACATGGAGATTTATTCTGATTGTAATGAGATTTCACTTGTACCACTCAAAAAAAAAAGTTTATTACTACTATACTATACTGTACTATACTATACTATACTATACTACTAGTATGGTAGTTTAATGAAAACTTAAGCAAAATTAATGTCATTAAAGTTCTAATTAATAGAGTGTACATAATCTCTATGCTATATATATGCATATATATATATTAACTTTTGCTCGATTATTATTAATTGATTCATATATATGGTTAGGTAATTTTTTTTTGAGGAAAATATGGTTGGGTAATTAGGTTTTATCATATAAAAGAAAATTTATATAAATAGGTTAACACGAGATGACTCTCGACCCAAACCAAAAAGTTTGCTTTTAGACAAAAAGCCAAAGGGTTCAACGGTTGAAAAAGGGATTTCAGTATGAGCAATAACAATGTTACAGTTCTTGAGTCATATTCAATGAATGGCGGAGATGGAGAACACAGCTACACTAAGAATTCCTACTTTCAGGTACGTCTCTCTGACTCTGTTAATACTATCGCAGCTCAATTCTGAATTAATCAGGATCCAAATTAGTGACTGATTTGTACCCGAAAAAACCCTCTAAGTTTATTAAATTTCAATTTTTGGAGTGTTAATTAATTTGTAGCTTATATAGAACATATATATAGGTTGAAATGTAAATTATAATGAATTATTCTCTGACAAAAATTTTGCAGAGAGAAGCTTCACGGCTTAAAGAAGTAAAGATCCAGGAAGCAATCATGGGGAAATTTGACATAAGAAAACTGTGTTCTGCTTCAGACACATTGCATATAGCAGATTTAGGATGTTCTGTTGGACCAAACACATTTATTGCAATGAACAATGTAATTGAAGCTATGAAACATAAGTTCCAAATCCAGGATCCATCAGCTGCCTCCAAATTTCCAGAATTTCATGTCTTCTTCAATGATTATGCTTCCAATGATTTCAATACTCTGTTTGCTTCCCTCCCACCTGAAAGGCAATATTTTGCAGCTGGGGTGCCAGGATCCTTTCAAACCAGGTTATTTCCCAATTCATCTATCCATTTTGCTCATTGCTCCCATGCTTTGCATTGGCTGTCCAAAGTTCCAGAAAAAGTGCTAGACAAGAACTCCCCTGCATGGAACAAGGGGAGAATCCACTACACATTTGCTGCAGAACATGTTGGAATTGCTTATGCAGACCAATTTTCCAAGAACATGGTTATGTTTTTGGATGCTAGAGCTATGGAGATTGTGGTTGGAGGGATGATGGTGCTTATCATACCTTTAAATCCTGAAAACGAATCCATTCAATTTTTCGGTTTGGTTTTCGATCTTATGGGTTCATGTCTAATGGACATGGCAAAGGAGGTAATTAGTCACATATTCTTCTATCGATATGTTTATGAAGCTAATTAATTTTTTAAGCCTTTTTTCCCCCAAATTATTGGATTAACGACACTTTGTCCCCTATTTTTAATAGCGACAATTTGTCCCCTGAACTGAACTTCTCAAATCCCATACAATTTGTCCCTCCTGGTAAAGTTTACGAGGTTATTGTCTGAAATTTGAAAAGTCAAGTTGTCGTGATTTGAAGTTTATGGGGCAAAAATGTCCTTGACACAATAATTCAGGGTAAAAACGCTATTAAGCCAATTTATAATTAACCATATCAGAAGCAAGATCATCTTTCATGAGTGAATTACCTGAAACACTTTGGTGCAGGAAATAATAAGTGAATCCCAAGTAGATTCCTTCAACTTGCCTGTTTATTTTGCCTCTGCCAAGGAGGTGAAAGAAATCATAGAAAGAAATGGTTGTTTTAGCATAGAAAGATTAGAGACATCAAATTTCTTTTCTGAGACAAGTGCCCAACTTGGTACGCAAGTTCTTACAGCTCACATAAGAGCTGCCGTGGAGGGAATGATTAGCAAGCATTTTGGGAACAAAATTCTTGATCAACTATTTGATAGATTAGACAAGAAAGCTGAAGAGTACTCTTACATGTTGAATAATCCAAGCTACAGCCCCAGTCAGTTGTTCCTAGTTCTGATCCGCAAATGATATATATGCTTTTGTCATGTAATAGCCTTTGCCTTCAATTGTTAACTGGATTGTGCTGTTTGTTTGTTTTTTTTTTGTTTGTTTAATCACGTCTGACTGTTGGTGCAGTTGAACTTGACCATGCTTGCTCTTTATCTTATAGTAATAAATCCATTTGCCATTGAAAAAAAAACCAGTATTTCTCTTTTTGAGGTATAATAACTAGTATTTCTCAAAAAAAAAAAATCGTGATGATTAATACATGATTTTAGTTAAAATTTTGTGAAAACTAATCCCAAATATTCTTCCTCAATTCTTGGCTAAAATATTCATTAAAAATATATAATTTAACGCCAAAAAAAGATTGGAGGACTTTTCACGCTTCTAATATCGTTTTCCCTATTTTTTTTTAAATTAATTTCTTATTAAATCGAAACCGATTTCAAATGCTTGTAAAAACATATCCTTAAATCCAATTTGGCTAAGATTTGATTAGATAAATATAGATCTTTCAAGGACTCTCGGCACGAAAGATCATATAAAATTGAACCGGGGCCTGGAACACGTTTTTTTGCCAAAAATCGTGATGGTTAATACACGATTTAGGCTAAAATTTTGTAAAAATTGACCCGAAAAATTTTTCCTTAAATTTTGGTCACAATACACATAAAAATATATAATTCAACACAAAAAATATTGAAGGACATTTCACGCTTTTAATATCGTTTTCCCTATTTTTTTTCCAAATTAATTTCTGATTAAATCGAAAAAAGATTCAAATGCTTGTAAAGTCATATCCTTAAATCCAATGTGACTGAGATTTGGTTAGATGAATATAGATATTTCATGGAGTTTTGGCGCAAAAAATCATGCAAAACTAAGCCGAGACCCAGAACGCATTTTTAGACAAAAACTGTGATGATTCGTACACGATTTCGGCTAAAATTTTGCAAAACCTGACCCGAAATATTTTTCCTCAAATTTTGGCCACAATACTCATAAATATATATAATTCAACGCCAGAAAGATTGAAGTAATTTTCACGTTTCTAATATCGTATTTCCTATTTTTTTCCAAATTAATTTCTGATTAAATCGAAACAAGATTAAAATGCTTGTAAAAACATACTGGATTGCTAAATACCACCCCATTTTTGCTATTCACCGCCCCATTTTTTACACTTTTTTACGCTTTTGCCCTTTGCTTCATTTTCTAATCTTGAAACTATCACGAACGTAGAATAGCGTTAACGTGTTGTATTTTGATGACGATTTAAGAAAAATGAACGATAACGTGCCGTATTTTGATGACGATTTCAGAAAAATGCAATTTTTGACGAAAATTAGGACTGATGACCCGTGCCGTCCCAAGAGGGCGGCTTCGCCACGGTAGGCCGCCTCGGTGAGGCGGCTTTGCCACGGCAGGCCGCCCCGGTGGGGCGGCTCGGCTCGTTTTTTTTTAAAAAATAATTATTATTTAAAAAAAAAAAC
>AWWV01012553.1:0-12861 GCA_001974805.1 Corchorus capsularis
GGCCGCCCCAGTGGGGAGGCTCAGCCGTGGCTGAGCCGTCCTAGTGGGGAGGCTCAGTGTAAAAATGTAAAAAGTACAAAGGGTAAAGGGCAAAAATGTAAAAAATGGGGTGGTATTTAGTAAAACTAGGGCGATATTTAGCAACCCCCAAAACATATCCTTAAAGCTAATTTTGGCTGAGATTTGATTAGATGAATATAGATATTTCAAGTAGTTTTGGAGCAAAAAATCATGCAAAACTGAGTTGGGGCCCCAGAATACAATTTTAGCAAAAAACCGTGATGGTTAGTACACAATTTCGACTAAAATTTTGCACAACCTGACCCGATTTCCTCAATTTTTGGCTAAAATAGTCATTAAAATATATAATTCAAAGCCAAAAAGATTGGACAACTTTTCACGTTTCTAATATCATATTC
Organism: Corchorus capsularis; assembly: GCA_001974805.1. Lineage (NCBI taxonomy): Eukaryota > Viridiplantae > Streptophyta > Magnoliopsida > Malvales > Malvaceae > Corchorus > Corchorus capsularis. The sequence continues at coordinate 420 of AWWV01012553.1, forward strand.
CCTATTTTTAATTAATTTCTTATTAAATCGAAACCGGTTCCAGATACTCGTAAAAACGTATCTTTGAATTCAATGTGGCTAAGATTTGATTAGTTATTTGAATGAGTATTGGCGCCAAAAATCATGGAAAACTAAATCGGGCCCCAGAACACATTTTTAGGCAAAACCCTATATAACGTACACGATTTCGGCTAAAATTTTGCAAAAACTGACCAGAAAAAATTTTGCTCAAATTTTGGCCACAATACTCAAAAAAATATGTAATTCAACGCTAACAATATTGAAGGACTTTTCACGCTTCTAATATCATTTTTTTCCTATTTTATTTCGAAATTAATTTTTGATTAAATCGAAACAAGATTCAAATTCTTGTAAAAACAAATCCTTAAATCCAATGTGTCTGAAATTTGATTAGATGAATATAGATAGATATTCCAAGGGGTTTTGACGCAAAAAATCATGCAAAATTGAGCTGGGACCCAGAATGCGTTTTTAGCCAAAAATCGTGATGCTAAAATTTTGTAAAAACTAACCCGAATTTTTTTTTCTCAAATTTTGGCCACAATACTCATAAAAATATATAATTCAACGCCAAAAAAGATTAGAGATTTTTTCACGTTTCTAATATCGATTTTCCTGTTTTTAATAAATTAATTCTAATTAAATCAAAACTGGTTTCAAATGCTCGTAAAAACATATCCTTAAATCCAATGTGGCTGAGATTTGATCAGATGAATATGGATATTGCAAGGAGTTTTTGTGCCATATATCATGCAAAACTGAGCCGAGCCCCGAAACGCGTTTTTAGCCAAAAACCGTGTTAGTTAGTGTACGATTTCGGCTAAAATTCTGCAAAAACTAACCCGAAAATTTTTTCCTCAAGTTTTGGTCACAATACTCATAAAAATATATAATTCAGCGCCAAAAAGATTAAAGGAGTTTTCACGGTTCTAATATCGTTTTTCTTTTTTATCGAAATTAATTTCTGATTAAATCGAAACATGATTCATATGCTTGTAAAAACAAATCTGTAAATCCAATGTGGTTAAGATTTAATTAGATGAATATAGATATTTCAAGGAGTTTTGGCGCCAAAAATCATGCAAAACGGAGTCGGGGCTCCGGAACGCATTTTTAGCAAAAAACTGTGATGGTTAGTAGACCATTTCGGCTAAAATTTTGCAAAAACTGACCCCAAACATTTTTCCTCCACAATACTCATTAAAAATATATAATTCAAATCCAAAAAAATTGGACGATTTTTCATGCTTCTAGTATCGTTTTCCCTATTTTTTTATGAATTAATTTCTAATTAAATCGAAATCGATTTCAGATAGTCGTAAGAATATATCCTTAAATCCAATATGGCTGATATTAGATCAGATGAGTATAGACATTTCAAGGAGTTTTGGCGGTAAAAATTATGTAAAACTGAGCCGAGTCCCTGAACGTGTTTTTAGCCAAATATCGTGATGGTTAGTACACGGTTTTGACTAAAATTTTGCAAAAACTGACCTAAAATATTTTTCCTTAGTTTTTTTTCCCGAAATACTCATTAAAAACATATAATCCAAAGCCAAAAAGATTAGACAGCTTTTCACACTTCTAATATCATTTTCTCTATTTTTTACGAATGAATTTCTAATTAAATCGAAACCGGTTTCAGATGCTCGTAAAAACATATCCTTAAATCCAATGTGGCTAAGATTTGTTTAGATGAATATAGATATTTCAAGGAGTTTTTGTGGCGAAAATCATGCAAAACTGAGCCGGGGCCCCGGAACACGTTTTTAGCCAAAAACCGTGATGGTAGTACACAATTTCGGCTAAAATTTTGCAAAAACTGACCCGAAATTTTTTTTCCTTAAATTTTGGCCAAAATAAATATTCAAAATGTATAGTTCAAAGCCAAAAATCATGATGGTTAACACACGATTTCAGCTCAAGTTTAGCAAAAAATTACCCGAAATACTCTTCTTCAATTTTTGGCCAAAATATCCATTAAAAGTATTTAATTCAATGCCAAAAATATTGGACTTTTAACGCTTCGAATATGGTTTTCCCTATTTTTCTGAATTAATTTCTTATTAAATCGAAACCGGTTTCAGATGCTCGTAAAAACATATCCTTAAATCAAATGTAGCTGAGATTTGATTAGATAAATATAGATAATTCAAGAAGTCTCGCCGCCAAAAATCATACAAAATTGAGCCGGCGTCCGAAACACGTTTTTAGCAAAAAAACCGTGATATTTAGAAAACGATTTCGGGTAAAATTTTGCAAAAAATGTCCCGAAAAGTATTTCTTTAAATTTTGGTCAAAATAATCATAAAAATATATAATTCAACGCCAAAAATATTGAAGGACTTTTCACACTTTTAATATAGTTTTTTCCTATTTTTTTCCAAATTAATTTCTGATTAAATTAGAACAAGATTCAAATACTTGTAAAGACATATCCTTAAATCCAATGTGGCTGAGATTAGGGATGCAACCGGGTAGGGTACCCGTACCCTAACCCTATTATTTTCTAGGGTACCTGAACCCCATAACTACTCGATTATTTTTTAAAATCACTACCCGTATAAAATATCAACTACCCGTTAACTACCCGAACCCGATAAAAAACCATTTTTTATCATTATAATTAAATAATAATAAATTAATTAAAATTAAATGAATAAATTAAAATTAACTTGTACTATTGTAAAACAAAGTTAAAAATTATATTTTTAACAATAAACAAATTTTAATTAGATTGATTATGAGTAGTTTTTAAGTAAATATATAATATATAAATAAATAAATATAATATTAAAATAATTAATTGATAACCGGGTTCAGGTAATGGATACTTTAAGATCACTACCCGAACCCGTTACGGCTACTAAAACTACTACCCGTACCCTACCCAAACCCGATTATACAATACCCTAACCTTACTAATCGGGTTGGGTAGTGCCGGGTACCCTATTAACTACTACCCACTTGCATCCCTAGCTGAGATTTGGTTAGATGAGTATAGATATTTCAAGGAGTTTTGGCGCCAAAAATCATGCAAAACTAAGCCGACGCCCCGGAATGTACTTTTAGCCAAAAACCATGATGTTTACTCAATTTTTGGCCAAAATATTCACCAAAAATATATAATTCAACGCTAAAAAGATTGGAGGGCTTTTTACGCTTCTAATATCGTTTTCCCTATTTTTTCTAAATTAATATCTAATTAAAACGAAACCGGTTTCAGATGCTTGTAAAAACATATCCTTAAATCTGATGTGGCTGAGATTTGATTACATAAACATAGATATTTGAAGGAGTCTTGGCACAATAAAATCATGCATAACTGAACCGGGGCACCGGAATACTTTTTTAGCAAAAAACCGTGATGGTTAGTACACGATTTAGGCTAAAATTTTGCAAGAACTTACCCGAAAAATACTTCCTCAAATTTTGGCCACAATACTTATAAAAATATATAACTCAACGCCAAAAAAATTCAAGGACTTTTAACGCTTCTCATATCTTTTTTTCCATTTTTTTTTTTCCATATTAATTTGTCATTAAATCGAAGCAAGATTCAAATGCTTGTATAAAAATATACTTAAATCCAATATGGCTGAGATTTTGTTAGATGAATATAGATATTTCAAGGATTTTTGGCACAAAAAATCACGCAAAACTGAGTCGGGAACTCGGAACGCATTTTTAGACAAAAATCGTGATGATTAGTACACAATTTCGGCTAAAAGTTTGCAAAAACTGACCCGAAATACTTTTTCTCAATTTTTGGCGAAAATACTCATTAAAAATATATAATTCAAACCCAAAAACATTGGACGGCTTTTCACCCTTCTAATATTGTTTTTCCTTTTTTATGAATTAATTTTTAATTAAATCGAAACCGGTTTTAGATGCTCGTAAAAAAATATCTTTGAATCAAAAGTGACTGAAATTTGATAAGAAATATATATATATATATATATATATATATGAATGATTTTTGGCGCAAAAAATCATGCAAAACTGAATTGGGCCCCAAAACACGTTTTTTTGCCAAAAATGGTGATGGTTAGTACACGATTTCGGCTAAAATTTTGCAAAAGTTGACCCGAAATATTCTTCCACAATTTTTGGCCAAAATATTCATTAAAAATATTTAATTCAACACCAAAAATATTGGAGGACTTTTCACGCTTCGAATATCGTTTTCCGTATTTTTCTTAATTAATTTCTTATTAAATCCAAACTGGTTTCAAATGCTTGTAAAAACATATACTTAAATCCAATGTTGTTGAGATTTAATTAGATAAATAAAGATATTTTAAGGAGTTTCGGCGCCAAAAATCATACAAAACTAAGCTGGGGCTTTGAATGCGTTTTTAGCCAAAAACCGTGATGGTTCGTACATGATTTCGGCTAAAATTTTGCAAAAACTGATCTGAAATATTCTTCCTTAATTCTGGGCCAAAATACTTATTAAAAATATATAATTCAAAGACAAAAATATTGGAAGACTTTTCACGTTTCAGAAATCATTTTCCCTATTTTTTTCTAAATTAATTTCTTATTAAATCGAAATCGGTTTCAGATGCTCGTAAAAACATATCCTTAAATCCAATGTGGCTGAGAATTGATTAGATAAATGTGGATATTTCAAGGAATCTCATCGCAAAAAATCATTTAAAACTGAGCCGGCGACTGGAACTCGTTTTTAGAAAAAAACCGTGATAGTTAGTACACGATTTCGGCTAAAATTTTGCAAAAACTAGCACGGAAAATATTTCCTTAAATTTTGGTCACAATATTCGCTAAAAATATATAAATCAACACCAAAAATATTGGAGGGCTTTTCATGCTTCTAATATTGTTTTTCCTGTTTTTTCTGAATTAATTTCTAATTAAATCGAAACCGGTTTCAGATGCTCGTAAAAACATATCCTTAAATTCAATGTGGCTGCGATTTGATTATATAAATATAAATGTATCTAGGAGTCTCAGCGCCAAAAATCATGCAAAACTGAGCCGGGGTCCTGGAACGCGTTTTTAGTCAAAAATCGTGATGGTTAGTACACGATTTTGGATAAAATTTTGCAAAAACTGGCCCGGAAAATTTTTCCTTAAATTTTGCTTCACAATATTCGCTAAAAATATATAATTCAACGCAAAAATATTGGAGGTCTTTTCACGCTTCTAATATTGTTTTCCCTGTTTTTTCTGAATTAGATAAATGTAGATTTATCTAGGAGTCTCGGCGCCAAAAATCACGCAAAACTGAGTCGGGGTCCCGGAACGCGTTTCTAGCAAAAAACCATGATGGTTAGTACACGATTTTAGCTAAAATTTTGCAAAAACTGACCCGAAATATTCTTTTTCAAATTTTGGTCACCATATTCACTAAAAATATATAATTCAACGCCAAAAATATTGGAGGACTTTACACGCTTCGAATATTGTTTTCCCTATTTTTCTAAATTAATTTCTTCTTAAATAGAAACCGATTTCAGATTCTCGTAAAAATATATCCTTAAATCCAATGTGGCTGAGAATTGATTAGATAAATATAGATATTTCAAGGAATCTCAGTGCCAAAAATCATAAAAAACTGAGCCGGCGCCTGGAAGGCGTTTTTAGCAAAATACCGTTATAGTTAGTACATGATTTCGGCTAAAATTTTGAAAAAACTAGCCTGGAAATTTTTTCATTAAATTTTGGTCACAATATTCACTAAAAATATATAATTCAACACCAAAAATATTGGAGGGCTTTTCATGCTTCTAATATTGTTTTTCCTGTTTTTTCTGAATTAATTTCTAATTAAATCGAAACCGGTTTCAGATGCTCGTAAAAACATATCCTTAAATTCAATGTGGATGTAATTTGATTATATAAATATAGATGTATCTAGGAGTCTCAACGCCAAAAATTATGCAAAACTGAGCCGGGGTCCTGGAACGCGATTTTAGTCAAAAATCATGATGGTTAGTACACGATTTCGACTAAAATTTTGCAAAAACTGGCCCGGAAAATTATTCCTCAAATTTTGGTCACAATATTCACTAAAAATATATAATTCAACGCCAAAAATTTTGGAAGGCTTTTCACACTTCTAATATTGTGTTCCCTATTTTTTCTGAATTAATTTCTTCTTAAATCGAAACCGATTTCAGATGCTCGTAATAATATATCCTTAAATCCAATGTGGTTGAGAATTGATGTGATAAATACAGATTTATCTAAGAGTCTCAGTGCGAAAAATTATGCAAAACTGAGCCGAGGTCCCGTAAGACGTTTCTAACAAAAAACCGTGATGGTTAGTGCACGATTTTAGCTAAAATTTTTCAAAAACTGACCTGAAATATTCTTCTTCAAATTTTGATCAGAATATTCACTAAAAATATATAATTCAACGCCAAAAATATTGGAGAATTCACACGCTTCTAATATTGTTTTCCCTATTTTTTCTGAATTAATTTCTTCTTAAATCGAAACCGATTTCAGATGCTCGTAATAATATATCCTTAAATCCAATGTGGCTGAGAATTGATTTGATAAATATAGATATTTCAAGGAATCTCAGCGCCAAAAATCATACAAAACTGAGCCGGCCCCTGGAAGGCGTTTTTAGCAAAAAACCGTTATAGTTAGTACATGATTTCGGCTAAAATTTTAAAAAAACTAGCCCGAAAAATTTTTCCTTAGATTTTGATCACAATATTCACTAAAAATAAATAATTCAACACCAAAACTATTGGAGGGATTTTCATTCTTCTAATATTGTTTTTCCTGTTTTTTCTGAATTAATTTCTAATTAAATCGAAACCGGTTTCAGATGCTCGTAAAAACATATCCTTAAATTCAATGTGGCTGCGATTTGATTATATAAATATAGATGTATCTAGGAGTTGCAACGCTAAAAATCATGCAAAACTGAGCCGGGTCCTGGAACGCGTTTTTAGTCAAAAATCGTGATGGTTAGTACACGATTTCGGCTAAAATTTTGCAAAAACTGGCCCGGAAAATTATTCCTCAAATTTTGGTCACAATATTCACTAAAAATATATAATTCAACGCCAAAAATATTGGAAGGCTTTTCAAACTTCTACTATTGTTTTCCCTGTTTTTTCTGATTTAATTTCTAATTAAATCGAAACCGGTTTCAGATGCTCGAAAAAACATATCCTTAGATTCAATGTGAGACATTTGATTAGATAAATATAGATTTATCTAAGAGTCTCGGTGCGAAAAATCATTCAAAACTGAGCCGAGGTCCCGGAAGGCGTTTCTAACAAAAAACCGTGATGGTTAGTACACGATTTTAGCTAAAATTTTTCAAAAACTGACCCGAATTATTCTTCTTCAAATTTTTGTCACAATATTCACTAAAAATATATATTTCAATGCCAAAAATATTGGAGGACTTCTCACGCTTCTAATATTGTTTTCCCTATTTTTTCTGAATTAATTTCTTCTTAAATCGAAACCGATTTCAGATGCTCGTAAAAATATATCCTTAAATCCAATGTGGCTGAGAATTGATTAGATAAATATAGATATTTCAAGGAATCTCAGTGCCAAAAATCATAAAAAACTGAGCTGGCGCCTGGAAGGCGTTTTTAGCAAAAAACCGTGATAGTTAGTACACGATTTCAGATAAAATTTTGCAAAAACTGACCCGGAAAATTTTTCCTCGAATTTTGGTCACAATATTAACTAAAAATATATAATTCAACGCCAAAAATATTGGAGGGCTTTTCACGCCTCTAATATTGTTTTCCCTGTTTTTTCTGAATTAAATTCTTCTTAAATCGAAACCGATATTAGATGCTCGTAATAATATATCCTTAAATCCAATGTGGCTGACAATTGATTAGATAAATACAGATATTTCAAGAATTCTCAGCGCCAAAAATCTTAAAAAACTGAGCCGGCACCTGGAAGGTGTTTTTAGCAAAAAATCGTTATAGTTAGTACATGAAAATTTTGCAAAAACTAGCCGGAAAATTTTTCCTTAAATTTTGGTCACATTATTCACTAAAAATATATAATTCGACACCAAAATATTGGAGGGCTTTTCATGCTTCTAATATTGTTTTTCCTATTTTTTCTAAATTAATTTCTAATAAAACGAAACCGGTTTCAAATGCTCGTAAAAACATATCCTTAAATTCAATGAGACTGCGATTTGATTAGCTAAATATAGATGTATCTAGGAGTCTCAGCGCCAAAAATCAAGCAAAACTGAGCCGGGGTCCTGGAACGCGTTTTTGGTTAAAAATCGTGACGGTTAATACACGATTTCGGCTTAAATTTTGCAAAAACTGTTCGGAAAATTTTTCCTTAAATTTTGGTCACAATATTCACTAAAAATATATAATTCAACGCCAAAAATAATGGAGATCTTTTCACGCTTCTAAGTTTGTTTTCCCTGTTTTTTCTGAATTAATTTCTAATTAAATCGAAACCGGTTTCAGATGCTCGTAAAAACATATCCTTAAATTCAATGTGGCTGCGATTTGATTATGTAAATATAGATGTATCTAGGAGTCTCAACGCCAAAAATCGTGATGGTTAGTACACGATTTCGGCTAAAATTTTGCAAATACTGGCCCAAAAAATATTTCCTCAAATTTTGGTCACAATATTCACTAAAAATATATAATTCAACACCAAAAATATTGGAGGGCTTTTCATGCTTCTAATATTGTTTTTCCTGTTTTTTCTGAATTAATTTCTAATTAAATCGAAACCGGTTTCAGATGCTCGTAAAAACATATCCATAAATTCAACGTGGCTGCGATTTGATTAGATAAATATAGATGTATCTAGGAGTCTCAGTGTCAAAAATCATTCAAAACTGAGCCGGGGTCCTGGAACGCCTTTTTGCAAAAAACCGTGTAGGTTAGTACACGATTTCGGCTAAAATTTTGCAAAAACTGAACCGGAAAATTTTTCCTCGAATTTTGGTCAAAATACTAACTAAAAATATATAATTCAAAGCCAAAAATATTGGAGGGCTTTTCACGCTTCTAATATTGTTTTCCATGTTTTTTCTCAATTAATTTCTAATTAAATCGAAACCGGTTTCAGATGCTCGAAAAAATATATCATTAAATTCAATGTGAGACATTTGACTAGATAAATATAGATTTATCTAGGTGTCTCGGTGCCAAAAATCATGCAAAACTGGAGCTGTGGTCCCGGAACGCGCTTCTAGCAAAAAATCGTGATGGTTAATACATGATTTTAGCTAAAATTTTGCACAAACTTACCCGAAATATTCTTCTTCAAATTTTGGTCACAATATTCACTAAAAATATATAATTCAACGCCAAAAATATTGGAGGGCTTTTCACGCTTCTAATATTGTTTTCCCTGTTTTTTCTGAATTAATTTCTTCTTAAATCGAAACCGATTTTAGATGCTCGTAAAAATATATCCTTAAATCCAATGTAGCTGAGAATTGATTAGATAAATATAGATGTTTCAAGGAATCTCAGCGCCAAAAATCTTAAAAAACTGAGTCGGTGCCCGGAAGGTGTTTTTAGCAAAAAACCGTTATAGTTAGTACATGATTTCGGCTAAAATTTTGCAAAAACTAGCTGGAAAGTTTTTCCTTAAATTTTGGTCACAATATTCACTAAAAATATATAATTCGACACCAAAAATATTGGAGGGCTTTTCATGCTTCTAATATTGTTTTTCTTATTTTTTCTGAATTAATTTCTAATAAAACGAAACCGGATTCAGATGCTCGTAAAAACATATCGTTAAATTCAATGAAGCTGCGATTTGATTATATAAATATAGATGTATCTAGGAGTCTTAGCGCCAAAAATCATGCAAAATTGAGCCGGGGTCCTGGAACGCGTTTTTAGTCAAAAATCGTGACGGTTATCACACGATTTCGGCTAAAATTTTGCAAAAACTGCCCGGAAAATTTTTCCTTACATTTTGGTCACAATATTCACTAATAATATATAATTCAACGCCAAAAATAATGGAGGGCTTTTCACGCTTCTATCTTTGTTTTCCCTGTTTTCTCTGAATTAATTTCTAATTAAATCGAAACCGGTTTCAGATGCTCTTAAAACATATCGTTAAATTTAATGTGGCTGTGATTTGATTATGTAAATAAAGATGTATCTAGGAGTCTCAGCGCCAAAAATCATGCAAAACTGAGCAGGTGTCCTGGAACGCGTTTTTAGTCAAAAATCGTGATGGTTAGTACACGATTTCTGCTAAAATTTTGCAAAAACTGGCCCGAAAAATTTTTCCTCAAATTTTGGTCACAATATTCACTAAAAATATATAATTCAACACCAAAGATATTGGAGGGCTTTTCATGCTTCTAATATTGTTTTCCCTGTTTTTTCTGAATTAATTTCTAATTAAATCGAAACCGGTTTCAGATGCTCAAAAAAACATATCCTTAAATTCAATGTGAGACATTTGATTAGATAAATATAGATTTATCTAGGAGTCTCGGCACCAAAAATCATGCAAAACTTAGCCGGGGTCCCATAACGCGTTTCTAGCAAAAAACCGTAACGTACACGATTTTAGCTAAAATTTTGCAAAAACTGAGCCGAAATATTCTTCTTCAAATTTTGGTCACAATATTCACTAAAAATATATAATTCAACGCCAAAATTATTGGAGGACTTCTCAAACTTCTAATATTGTTTTCCCTATTTTTTCTGAATTAATTTCTTCTTAAATCGAAACCGATTTCAGATGCTCGTAAAAATATATCCTTAAATCCAATGTGGCTGAGAATTGATTAGATAATTATAGATATTTCAAGTAATCTCAGTGCCAAAAATCATAAAAAACTGAGTCGGCGCCTAGAAGGCGTTTTTAGCAAAAAAACTGTTATAGTTAGTACATGATTTCGGCTAAAATTTTGAAAAAACTAGCCCGGAAAATTTTTCCTTAAATTTTGGTCACAATATTCACTAAAAATATATAATTAAACATCAAAAATATTGGAGGGCTTTTCATGCCGCTAATATTGTTTTTCCTGTTTTTCTCTGAATCAATTTCAAATTAAATTGGAACCGGTTTCAGATGCTCGTAAAAACATATCCTTAAATTCAATGTGGCTGCGATTTGATTATATAAATATAGATGTATCTAGGAGTCTCAATGCCAAAAATCATGCAAAACTGAGCTGGGGTCCTGGAACACGTTTTTAGTCAAAAATCGTGATGGTTAGTATATGATTTCGGCTAAAATTTTGCAAAAACTGGCCAGGAAAATTATTCCTCAAATTTTTGTCACAATATTCACTAAAAATATATAATTCAACGCCAAAAATATTGGAAGGCTTTTCACACTTATACTATTGTTTTCCCTGTTTTTTCTGAATTAATTTCTAATTAAATCGAAACCGGTTTCAGATGCTCGAATAAACATATCCTTAGATTCAATGTGAGACATTTGATTAGATAAATATAGATTTATCTAAGAGTCTCGGTGCGAAAAATCATGCAAAACTGAGCCGAGGTCCCGGAAGGCATTTCAAACAAAAAACCGTGATGGTTAGTACACGATTTTAGCTAAAATTTTTCAAAAACTGACCCGAAATATTCTTCTTCAAATTTTGGTCACAATATTCACTAAAAATATACAATTCAACGCCAAAAATATTGGAGAACTTCTCATGCTTCTAATATTGTTTTCCCGATTTTTTCTGAATTAATTTCTTTTTAAATCGAAACCGATTTCAGATGCTCGTAAAAATATATCCTTAAATCCAATGTCGCTGAGATTTGATTAGATAAATATAGATATTTCAAGGAATCTCAGTGCCAAAAATCATAAAAGACTAAGTCGGCTCCTTGAAGGCGTTTTTAGCAAAAAACCGTTATAATTAATACATGATTTCGGCTAAAATTTTGAAAAAACTAGCCCGGAAAATTTTTTCTTAAATTTAGGTCACAATATTCACTAAAAGTATATAATTGAACATCAAAAATATTGGAAGGCTTTTCATGCTTCTAATATTGTTTTTCCTGTTTTTTCTGAATTAATTTCTAATTAAATCGAAACTGGTTTCAGATGCTCGTAAAAACATATCCTTAAATTCAATGTGGCTGCGATTTGATTTGATAAATATAGATGTATCTAGGAGTCTCAGCGCCAAAAATCATGCAAAACTGAGCCGGGGTCCTGAAACGCGTTATTATTTAAAAATCGTATTGGTTAGTACACGATTTCGGCTAAAATTTTGCAAAAACTGGCCCGGAAAATTTTTCCTTAAATTTTGGTCACAATATTCACTTAAAATATATAATTCAACGCGAAAAATATTGGAGGGCTTTTCACGCTTCCAATATTGTGTTCCCTATTTTTTCTGAATTAAATTCTTTTAAAATCGAAACCGATTTCAGATGCTCGTAATAATATATCCTTAAATCCAATGTGGCTGAGAATTGAT
>AWWV01012554.1:0-12433 GCA_001974805.1 Corchorus capsularis
ATTTGCAGTCATTCAAATTAAGTGCAACATTTATAAACCCAATGTAATTTGTAATATTTTTCCATATCTATCCCTACATGTTTTGGTTAGGTAGTTGAATCTTTAATTATCTTGGAAAGTTGGGAAGGAAGAGAAGAATTTTTTTGAAGGGTAAGAATGCCATTTTAAGTAATTTCTTACTAAATTTAAAACCAATTAATCATTGTCTTGGTTTGTGTAATATTCCTAGTGTTGCACTTATTTTGAATGGGAGGGAGTAAATCGAAACCGGTTTCAGATGCTCGTAAAAACATATCCTTAAATTCAACGTGGCTGCGATTTGATTAGATAAATATAGATGTATCTAGGAGTCTCAGCGTCAAAAATAATGCAAAACTGAGTCGGGGTCCTGGAGGACTTCTCATGCTTCTAATATGGTTTTCCCTATTTTTTCTGAATTAATTTCTTCTTAAATCGAAACCGATTTCAGATGCTCGTAAAAATATATCTTTAAATCCAATGTGGCTAAGAATTGATTAGATAAATATAGATATTTCAAAGAATCTCAGCGCCAAAAACTATAAAAAACTGAGCCGGCGCGTGGAAGGCGTTTTTAGCAAAAAAACCGTTATAGTTAGTACATGATTTTCGGCTAAAATTTTGAAAAAACTAGCCCGGAAATTTTTTCCTTAAATTTTGGTCACAATATTCACTAAAAATATATAATTCTACACCAAAAATATTGGAGGGCTTTTCATTCTTCTAATATTGTTTTTCCTGTTTTTTCTTAATTAATTTCTAATTAAATCGAAACCGGTTTCATATGCTCGTAAAAATATATCCTTAAATTCAATGTGGCTGCGATTTGATTAGATAAATATAGATGTATCTAGAAGTCTCAGCGCCAAAAATCATGCAAAACTGAGCTGGGGTCCTGGAACGCGTTCTTAGTCAAAAATCGTGATGGTTAGTACACGATTTCGGCTAAAATTTTGCAAAAACTGACCCGAAAATTTTTCCTTAAATTTTGGTCACAATATTCACTAAAAATATATAATTCAACGCCAAAAATATTGGAGGGCATTTCATGCTTCTAATATTGTTTTCCCTATTTTTTTGAATTAATTTCTTCTTAAATCGAAACCGATTTCAGATGCTCGTAATAATATATCCTTAAATCCAATGTGGCTGAGAATTGATGTGATAAATATAGATATTTCAAGGAATCTCAGCGCAAAAAATCATAAAAAACTTAGTCGGCGCCTGGAAGGAGGTTTTAGCAAAAAATCGTTATATTTAGTACATGATTTCGACTAAAATTTTACAAAAACTAGCCCGGAAAATTTTTCCTTAAATAATATTCACTAAAAATATATAATTCTACACCAAAAATATTGGAGAGCTTTTCATGCTTCTAATATTGTTTTCATCAAATCATTAGCAGTCCAAATCGCACTGGAAGGAAATTCAATCCAAATATTGTTAGAAGATGCCGTCTCAGCCCAATTTCGGTACTGCATGCCGACTATGGGATTCGTCGGATTCTTTGCCATAATACCGTACTTTAGGATGAAATCCACAACATGACAATACAATGTTTGCTAATTGACTTGTTTCCCCCACTGCTGGACAAGAGAAACTTGTGCAGCCAATAAATAAAGCACGATCATTCAAACTATTCTCCTTAACCCAACATTTCTCAGAGAAATCAAACTTGAGGAGTTTCAAATCCTCTGAATTCTTAAAAGTCATAATCTTGTGGTGGTGATCATCATCATCATTAGTCTCCCTACCCATCAGTCGAAGTTCTCCATCTGATGCAATGAGCTTAGCATGTAGGAAATCAAAACCCTGTAGCCCTCTATAGAGTTAACATAGTCCACCTTTCAAGTTCAAGATTGAAGGCACCCAATTCACCTCTTAAGAAAACACAATACAAATTTCCACCAGCATAGGCTACATGTTGCACTTTACTACTATCCAACCTATGATCAAGAGCAAAGTCATAAGTCTTCCAAGCAGTGTCGCCAGGAGAACATATGTAGATACAGATTTTATTCCCCTTGATACGCAACACAAAGATTACACACTTTGGGGAAGTAGCATCCAAGGTGGCCATATCAACTTCAAGGTTCATGATCATGATCATGATCATTAGAATCGGGTAGCTCAATTACCTTGGTGGTAAACGGGGAGTACAAAAAGAAATTCCCTAAACCATGTGGGTTTGTTACCGGTTCAGAAAGAACCCACCTTCGACCAAAGAAAAGAACCCACCCATATGATGAAGCATAAGCTCTTGCATCATGGAAAATCGCTCTTGCTCTCTTTTTCCGGGGAAGATATTGGTGAAGAGGAGGGTAAAGCAGATAGTATTCATAGCCTGTCTGATCACCATTGAGGTCTTTGAACGGAAAGCGCAACAAGGGAGACCTTGCCAATGCCCACGGGAACTTATAAGGGGCTGAAACTGACCAAGCCTTCCAAACATCGCCGCATATCTCATCATTCTCCTCCTCTCTCAACTTCTTCATATTCGTCATCTCTCTACTTCGGGCTTGAAGATTAAATTAGAGTTTTTCCTACATATGGCGAAATCAATTGATCAATAATAAGAAAATAAGAGTAAAAGATGACGGAAGTGTTTTCAACTTTTGATGCCCAAATCGTATGGTGGACATCGACATAAATAGCTACTTACAGTGCCTGGAAGAATCCCCTGTAACGCTAAGTCGGTAGAATCCCTCAAGAATTCCCGGGTGACGCTAACTCGCTAAGTCGGTAATTAAAATCCCTCGGTAAAAAGAGTTGGATATTCTTATGAATAATCAAGGTAGAGTAAACCTTAGTAAACCCTAATTGAGCATAATTAGAGATTGAAACCAATATTTTGACTATTTATATCAGTTAAATGGGTCTTAGGCCGACAACCGAATCCCAATGGCTCTAGGTTTCAGGCTTTTAGTTGAACTATGGCACTTTCTTAGTTTAATCTTTTTTTGTTTGTTTGTTTGTTTGTTTTAAGGAAATGATATCATAATTCGTTGGTAATCAATTATTCGGATCGTAGTAAAAAAAATAAATTATTCGGGGGATGGGGGTGGAGGAACTCCACACCAAACATAATTCGACCCAATTACACAATCAAAATGAGCTAAATTATGCGCAAATCCATTTGCTAGCCTATTAACATGTCTAAGAGGGCCGGGGAAGAGGGATCTAATCTTCTACTTCATTTAGTTATAAATTCTTCAATCTTCAAAGAACATGGTCTAATTTTCTCTAATTGAAATTATAAAAACGGGATTGGGTTTTTCTTTTTGGCCGAAGGATTGCATGTTAAAAATAGGAAATATTGAAATTTTAAAATCGAACTAATTTAGCGCATCAATGGAATTGAAGATCCACAGTTAAACAAATTGCTATGGTTGATGAATAAAAAATCATATGTTTATAGTATATAAATAATCTAATTACAGATTTTTGCTTCGGATCTTTTTGAATGGTAGATGAATTTCAATCCAAATGCTAATTAATCACACAAACTTGTGAGATCTGATTAATTAATCTATAACAAGTAGAGGTGTCAAATGGCGGGTTGGGCGGGTTGAGCGGGTTTCGGGTTCGGGTCATCTTGGTTCGGTTTATATGGGTTTTGAGTCATTCGGGTTTCAGGTCATTCGGGTTTTAGGTCTGTTGGGTCTTAGGTTGGGCGGATTCGGGTTTTGGCTTAAGGTCACTCGGGTTTCGGATTAATTGGGTTAGCATTGAATTATTTAATGTTGAATACTTGAAATTTTTAAATATATTAATTATTAGGCGTAATATCCAAATTGGGTCTAAACCTTTCCAAATTTGCTCGATTTGAGTCTAAACCTTTAAACAACACCAAATCGGGTCTAAGCGTTAATAAATTGCACCAAATATGAGACTATTTTGGACGGAATTGTGTCAAACGCCGTTACTATAATTCCAAATTTCCATCCAAAATAGGCTCAATTTTGTGCAATTTGCTAACGTTTAGGCTCAATTTGGTCCTGTTTAAAGGTTTAGACTCAAATTGAGCAACTTTAAAAAGATTTAGACCCAATTTGGACATTAATCCTTAATTATTATTCGAATTATTTTACAAATAAGTTGAAACATTATATAATCTAATACCAACAAAGTTTAGCGATCTGCATATACGAAGTTAAAGGATTAATTATTGACACTTTGATATTAATTTTGAATATTAAATACATAATTAATTATCAGGTAGGGTATGCATCAACATTTTAACTCGTTTGTGGAGTCTAACAATTCTATTGACGGTGTATCAAATAAAAATTCAAATAAATATTAGTTATGTAATATCTAAATTTATTTTTTTATTACTTCAATTATTATTATAAATTAATTAATAATATAACTATCATGAAAAATGAAAAATAGAATTACAACCCTTACCAGTTAGATTATTAGTACGGTATGTAGTACCCAATAGATAAAATCACCAACTAAATTACTAATTAAGTATTATTATTTATTCATTATTTTAAAAAATAAATTACTAAATATAAATTTATCACAATTTCATAGGTAATTATCGAAATTTTATAGCGTGGTTATCAAAATTTAATAGGATAGTTATCAAAATTTCATAAAAATATTCAATCGAAACAAGTTAGATGTGAAAGCTAAAACTAGTATTTCTACATATACTAATCTAAACTCTAAAGTATTAAATTTATATAGCTATATGCAAATTTCAATTTTAAAGAGAGTTTTCATATTCATCTACATTATCATTATTACAAGATTTTTTTTCTATTTAAAAGTTTAGGAGTAAGGTAGGTTTAACTGTGTAAGGCAGGGCAAGCCGCCAACCCCTTTGGGAATTTACAAATCTATTGCACTTTTACTTGCAGATTTTTCAGACTTACAGATTATCTAGCAAAGTCGGTAGAGGATCAAACTCAAACATAGGTACCTCCCACCACAAGCAGGATTTTACCACTTTCACCAAACCATTGGCGCATGACCAAACATACGAACCATAGGGAAATAATAAGGGTCGAAACTTTCATAGAAACTTTCATAAAAAGCTTTGTGTTTCTTCATAAATCATATATGACCTCCCAAAGCTTGTCCCATGTTGAACTTTTTGCCGGATAATGCACCTTTGGGCTTTGGCCTACTTGTAATTCCCAAACTTGGATCAAATTAATGGATCACACACCTAGTGCCATGCAATGGGCTAGCCTTAAGTTAACCCATTAAGTTTTTTTTTTTTTTTTTTGGGTCGAAGACTTAGAAGTTGAATTTAACCAATATAATAATAAGAAGAACTGCAAAAAACAAGAAATTATCCCGAAAATTTTCGACAATTTGCAATAGTATTTTTTTTTTTTGTTTGGGAGAGTCTCAATCCTCAAATAATTTCAGTCTTTAATTCATTCAATTATGGGCGGAATTCAACTAGTATTGGGTCTTTGAAATATTTAGATAACTAGACACGATGAGATGATATATTTTGGCTTGTTACAATTATATATGAAAAAAAATGCCCTCTATTTTGATTTAAGGTAGTTCCTTCTTGTAAATTTCTACTACTTTTCTCTTTTCTTCAAATCTTCGCAGACAACATTACATGTATAGTGATATGTAAACAGTGACGGCTATAGCTCTTTCTCTTTAGGGCAGCGAGTTGCGACGGCTAATTAATGTGCAGTGACCATCGATGAAGCTTCTGTTAAGTGAGTGGTTAACTTTAAATGGTACTAGTATTTGTTTAAGGAACAAAAGTTTGATTAGTGGAAAAGGCATGATTAAAATCCAATGAATGTGACACATCTCCTAATTCCATTACCAATAGTATGTTTTTTATACTAAATATATATTGTAGATCTACAATTATTATTTTCTTTTGTCTGCTCCCTCCAATACTAAATTAAGGCCTTCATACATAATACATTGGAAATTAGGACGCACGAGGTACAATACAATAATCATTGAACCATATAGCATATGTCTATTATAAAAAAATTTGTTCTTATTTGAATCAAATTAGTTGTTCCATTATTCTTTAACCTTCAGCCAAGTCATCCTATAGTATGCTTTTTGAAAAGTTTATTACTACTATTTAGTCTTTACTAGTACTTTTTTTTCTTTCTTTATTTTTTCAAGAATGAAAAGTTTATTACTCCTACTTACTATAGTTCTATTATAGTAGTTGCATGCCTAATTAAGTGAAGAATGTCATAAAATCTAATCAATAGATAGAGACATAGAGTGTACATTTGTATATGCTATATTTCAAATATTCAATTTTCAAAATCAAAGAGAGTTTTCATATATTATATTATCATTAAGGGTGATTATATGATACACCGGCCGTGTAAATTTTGGACTCCACAAGCGGGTTGTGGAGTTGACACATATCCGTTTTTCAATTAATTAAGTTTTAAATATTTCAATCTAGTCTTTAAGTGACACATGTCACCCTTTAGGACCCGCTTATGTAGTCTGCTAAACTTCACCGGCAGTGTATTGTATAATTTGCCTATCATTAATTACATGATCAATTTTGTATATAAGAAACAAAAAGATTAATTGGTTGAGGGGGATCAAAAAAAAACATTGCAGTTAAAAATAAAAAAGGAAGCCAATCAATTAATGTATGGAATTATAGAAAAAGAATATATCAATTGTATATTATTATTAGGAATTTCAACTACTACCTACGACAAATTAAGAAACAATTACTCATTACAAATCCACATTTGGAATGAAATGAAATAAATAAAAAAATTGCTAAGATCAAAACCCAAAATTGGGAATCGATCATCAAAAGCGAAGGTCAAGTTTAGGAGCCATATTCCCAAACAATGCTTCCAAATCATTCTCCAAAGGAGTCAAATTCAAGTCCAATGACAAAATTCTTTTTCTATTCGATCTGCTCAATACCGGCAACTTTGGTACCATAGGGAAATAATAAGGATCAAAACTTTCATAAATTGAAGCTCTATGTTTCCTCATATGACCCCCCAAAGCTTGGCCTATGTTGAACTTTTTACCACATATGGCACACTCATGCACCTTCGGGTTACTTGTAATTCCCAAACTTAGATCAAATTTGGAATCCTTATTTGCTTTCCGATTCTCATGATCTCCCATTGATCTGGGTTTCTTAATGTGACTCGCCCGGTGGCCGCCGAGTGCTTGGAAGGAAGGAAACCGGCGGTGACAAGTTTTGCACTCGAAAACTTCCTCATCATCGACCAAATCGCCTAATTTGGGCTTATTGTTGTCCATGCCTTGAGACAACAACATTAGACATTTTGTTATGTCAATTGATGACTCAAAATTCACACTCTCTTCACTTTCTCTTCCCCTCTTCATGATCGGAAACCAAAGGAAAATTTTCTTTTTAAGAAAGATTTTGTGAGTTTAAAGCAAAGCAAAATGATTTGGGTTGGTTTGTCATGAGGAACCTTGGAGCTTATATTTATACAATGTATGCACGTAATCAATTAAAAATCTCTATCAATGAACTAATTTGACTGATTATTTGACTAGCTTTAGAGATAATGCTAATTAAATAAGTAAATTAAAAACTTGTTCATACTTAAAGAACTAATCAGCCAATGGGATTAAAATAACTTATTGAGTGTTCCTTAGCCGACGGGAAATGGATGTAACTTGTAAGCAATATAAGTAATGCTTACGCAAATACAAATGTCACGAGTGGCGAGCTATTTTGTAATATGGGCTATATTTTGCATGATTTATATAACATATAAATAAATAAATATGCTGTGAACTATCACTGAAGCTTCGTATATTATTAAAGTTTTTGTTTTGAGTTTGCTATGGACCCCAAAAGGACATAATTTAATCTATCGTGAACATTGGTTGGATTCGAACTTTCTTAATTTAGAGATTATTTAATTACATGTTTGAACATAATTTATAATTTGTCACGTCTGCTTCACGAATTATAAAACCTCGTACATAGGAGGTTGGCTTTGAGTATCCAAGGAATCAGGCCAAAAGTAGTCAATGAGGGATCGCTCCAAGGAAAGTTTATTATGCCCTCCATTGTTAGACCAGGTGGGATTTTTCCAATTAGGCTGTAAGATTAGTATATCAAATTCTCCGGGCTTTAGGTGACCTAATTTCTTACTTCATTACTACCCCTCAAAAACGTACCAAAAAAAACTTAATACCCCTCAAACAACTCTTATTTGAAGGGATTATAATAAGTATAAATTAAATTTTTGTACAAATCCCCGGTATGAGTATCTAATAGTTACATTGAGTTTCGATTGATTAAAAGTCGTCGATCTGTATTGGATTTTAAGTGCGAGAGACTCTTGCAACGCCTATTTTCTCCATTCACAATATTCACATTCGAGTTCTTGCGTAAATGGCATTGAGTTTCCTCCACTCAATTCAACAGGCGGTGGTATAAATTAAGAGATATATTAAATGCAAATATATAGTCTAGAGATTTAAATATAATATATATGAGGAATTTCTAAAGTTTTATTTTCTTAAAAGAAATTAAAAATATTTTTTATTTGATATATATTTTTTCTAAGAAAGTTTGAAAAGTAAAACACTGTCAATGGAATTTAAGAGACTACATATATGGATACGGGTTAAAGGGTTGACCTGTGTTCTTTAAGGCATAATTTTAAATTCTAAAAATAAAATTATTTAAGAAAATGGGTATGTTTCATAATTTTAAATTAGTTGGGTTTTATGTTTTGTTTGGGTGCTGGCTTTGATGTTAGTTTTGTAAGTTTGAATGGTTGTCGGTCTCCTTGTGTTAAGGGTTTGGCGTGGGAACTTATTGTACCTTGATTTGTGATGTTTTCATCACATTCCGCTAATAAATCTCTACTTTTGAAAAAAAAAATTGAGTATGTGTCAATTCCTTAATCCGTCGTTTGTGAAATAAAAAATTTATAATGACAATGTATTGTTTAATAATCTCATAAATAAAAATATAATTCACTCTATATATCCAAACAATTCAAGCTCATATTGAGGGGCACCAAGTCCACATGCAATGAGCCATGAACCTAAGATCTCATTGTATATGTATGGTACTCCTATGAGAAGTACATGGAAGCTGTCCACCTAAGATCTCAGCTAACTTAATTTTTATAGTGAAGAGAAGATTCAAAAACATGGAAGCTGTCCAGCCGTCGTTTTCATTGCGTTTTTGACTATGCAGCCTCCGGGTCCGGGTGTTGATGAGGAGTAGTAAATGAGAAACAATGCTGTTTAAAGTTAAAGACTGCCTTTTATTATTAGTATTAATTAATTAATTAACTATACTACTACTATACTTTTTGGTAGCAAATCTAAATAAATAAATGGGAGGATACCATATGTTTTGACCATTGAACTTTCTTATTCTCTATCTATAAGCATCGATCTCTTCTTGAGTAAAGATTGATATACTCTTGTAGCAAAAAAAAAAGAGTATTCTCATTGTTATACATATATTCTAAAACATAAGCATTCTGTAACGAAAAAAAAAAAACATAAGCATTCCTACAACCCAAAAAATATAAAATGCAATCATACTCGAAAAAGAAATTTTTTTTGGGTAAAAGAGAAAGAAATTTGTTTATGATTCTCTCTTTGAAAAAAAATTGATACCGGCCACAAATCAGGCTCGCACCAGCGAGGACGACCAACTTGTAATTAATTAATTTTACTATTACTATATTTTTTTTTTGTAGCAAGTAAAAAAATTGGAGGCTACAATATGTTTGACCATTGAACTTTTCTTTTTCTCTATCTATACTTAAAAGTAAGGGCAAGATTGATACTCCATTAATAATTAGAGAAGAAAAGAAAGGCTATGCTAAATGAGTATGTATATGAAAAGGTTACATTACTTAAGGGGAAAATGTAAAAATTCTATGTAGGGTCAAAATAGCATTAAGGTGAGGTCAGACTTAAAATCTAAAATTTTCTCTCAAAAACGAAAACAAATTATATCAATTGGATTTTTTTAGTCATCAAAACAAACAGAAAGTTAAGGACTTAAGTCAAGAGTCATTAGTAATTGCTCATATAAACATCACAAACAGAAACATTCTTCCACAATTTAACAAGGTCCACCATAAACCGTCTCATTCTCTAAATTATTTATATCATAATAATTTGATTCAGATAGGGGCATTAGGCTAGCCTTCCTGTTGCTTCAACTTCTCTTCAGCACTGCAAGCAGCTTGTGCTTCAAACTCTCTTACGCGTCTAGCCTCACGGATTGCTTCAGAACTGAGTCTTAATTCCTCAGTAAACTCCTGAATGCGCTTAGTTTTTGCAACCAGAGGTTTCCTTGTTATCCACCAAGCAGCGGTCCCCAAAATGGTGCCCAAAACGCCGCCGATAACAGTTTCGGCAGCAGAAAGGCCCAGCAGCTTCCGATACATCCTGAAAATAAAAAATTCGTATCTTGAAGAAACCCTAATTTTTCTTCCGTGTGCAAACCCTAGATCGTTTCTTCAATCTCGCTTCGAGAGGGGAGAGAGACACAGACGGCGATGTAATATTCTCAGGCAGGAACCCTAGGAGATTCTAATATTTATGCCATGAAATATACGGATATACCCCTCAATACTTCAAGCAAGTAATCTATATATATGCTAGTTTTCACTTCCACACGTGCGTTATCGTGTTTAAATTAAAAGAAAATTAAAATAATAATTGAAATTATTTATAAGTAGAACTATCAAACCTGATTTAAACTCAATAATCCTTAATAGAGTTTTTAGTAGAATAAAATTGTATATTGAAAATTTTAATATATCCAATTTTTTTTAGTAAAAATAAAATAATTATAAAGATATTATATTTAATTGAATAAAAATAAAGTTTCTCATAGAATAAAACTATAATAATTAAGCAATGACATTTTCGACAATATGTTTAAAAAATAAGGGTATAATGGTCGATTCAAAAGTTTCTCAAAACTCATACTTTTATATATACTAGTTTTAGCTATCACGTGCTTTGCACGTGGCGCAACATGTTTAAATAAAATATTCATATGAAATTATGATAACCTCTCTATGAAATTTTTGTAATCACATTTTGAAAATTTGATAACCTCTTTATGAAAATTTGATAATCTCTTTATAAAATTTTGTTGACTCCTCTATGAAATTTTGATAATCACATTATGTAATTTTGATAACCTCGCTTTGAAATTTTGATAACAACACTATGAAATTTTGATAATTTTCATATAAATTTTGATAATCCGATCTTTTTGAAATTTTGATAATCACTCTAAGAGATTTGATAACCTTCTATCAAATTTTGGTACTCCTTATCAAATTGAGACTTTTATAACCTTCATATGAAGTTTTGATAACCACACTATAAAATTTTGATAACCTCCAAATGAAATATTAGTAACCTCCTAATGAAATTTTGTTAACCATACTATGAAATTCGTATAATCTCGTTATGACATTAGCCTCGTTTGAGTCTATGAAGTCCAAATTGCCAAACCAGATGACTTGAAATCTAAATTTGATATTCTTAAACCCAATTCGTTAATATGGAAGCCCAAAGAAGGAGTCCAAGTCCAATCAGTAATTATGATGCAATAATGATTCAGTCATGATGCAACGTTGTTAAAATCCTATTGAAATGAGAACTTCATAAGAGTAGTTTTGAAAGAAAATTCATAACTTTTGAAAATGCATATGAATGAATTACTAATTAAATTCATAATTCAATTAAATGCAGCGTTGTTAAAAGTGCATATGAGGTACTGTTGGAAGGAGGATTCCGGGATCTACAACTTTTATATCGAGACCCAATCCTACCGTTTCGGTGGACGATTTTGCCCTTGTAATTTCTGAACAAAATTGATCTTCTCCTAAACCGACTTGGAGAATGTTTTGGATGAAAATTCAAATGCTAAAGATGATGTGTGGCATCCCTATTGGCCATGTTGAATCCTAATTAATGAGGATAATATAAATTTATATTATTTTAATAGTAAAATAATTAAGTTATTATTTAATAATGGCAATTTAGAAATATATTTGAAAAAAATGATAAAATAGGAAAATTGTAAAGTTTCCTCTTATTTGTACTTTTATATATAGTATGGATAGTTATAAAGTTATGGCCTAATAAGATATATATATATATATATATATAGGATTTGAATATTCAAACTAATTGCCCACCAAAACGGACCAAAAATAGGTCCTATATGAATGAGAAATTGGACCATACACCAGCGGTGTAAATTTTGGACTCCACAATCGGGTTGTGGAGTTGACACCTGTCAATTTTTTTTAATTAATTAAGTTTTAAATATTTCAATTTAGTCCCTATGGGACACATGGCACCCTTTAGGACCCGCTTGTGTAGTCTGCTAAACTCCACCGACGGTGTGTATTGTATAATTTGCCAAATTAAATAGGAC
>AWWV01012555.1:0-52968 GCA_001974805.1 Corchorus capsularis
ATTCTGCAAAACAAAGATGATCAAGTGCAAATCTAATAGAAAATAAAATAAGAGAAAAAGAAAATTAAACACAATCTCCCCGGCAACGGCGCCAAAATTTATGATAGGTCGTCAGCAATCATAAAAATAATTATCCCAACAATTACTAACTAAACTAGCTAGGGCAAGTAGGGGTCGATCCCACAGAGAGAACGGCTCTTCCTTTTCTCAAACAAAACAAATTAATAAAGAGAATTTAAAGAAGAATTAAAATTAAATCTAACTAAGTAAATTAACTAAGAAAGCAATCAAGAAAATTAAAGAAAACAATTAATCAAAAGCAGTGAATATTATTGAGAATAACAATTAAATAGAAACCTCCAACATAGAATTAATATCCCTCTTGACAACAATAACATGGATCATTGATATCTAAAGATTATGAGAACCTTGAATAGCCTGTCGGACTTAACCTAAATTACCTTAATTAGATTAGATTACCGATTAAAGTCAATCTATCCCTTTTACTCTTTCAGCAATCAATTACCTTCTTAGGGCTTAGAGATCACTTAGGAATAAAGCATGAAGAACAAGTAATTTAATAACAAACACAATGAGAAATTTCTCGCCCATTGATTCTTTTCTCTCTTGGATGGAGTATTAATTCACATCCAATTGCTACATAAAATTAAGCTGGAGTGATTAATTCACAACCTAATCTAGCTAATGCTAACTCAATTTATCATGAAAGTGTCGACCCAGTCAATCAAAACAAACAACATAGAATTCATACAGAGATCCAAGAAATACTCAAATAAATTCTCATATAAAAGCACAAAATCTCACCATGGAATTAGTCAAGAGATCAATTAAATTCTACATTGGAGAAAAGCAAAGGATTACTCACTCATAAATTGAGTGATCATCCACAAATAAGAAGAAGAAAACTTATCTATGGATGAGGAAGAGAAGGGGGCGGCGGCTCCTAGGGATTTTTCTCCTCCAAACCTTCAACTAAACAATATATCTTATGAAGAATAAAATTACATACAAAATCTAATCCTAAGGTGGCTATTTATAGTGGAGAAACAAGGGTAGGGCGGTTTAGGGCTGTCTTGGACTCCAAGTAGGATTAGGTGTCATCCTAGAATAGAATCCAAGTCAAAATAGGATTCTGGAATTTTCTGGATTCCTGCAGAAACTTCACCGGCAGATTCGGGCTTGAAATTGGCAGAATTGGGCTTCAGACTTCAAAGGAAAGTTGTAGAGCTTGGAGTTAACTTTCCAACGAGTACTCATGGGCCTAAAACGGACATCTGAGCAGAAAGTTATGGCCTTTCTTCCGAGACTGCACTGAAAACGGGCTTATATCGCAAATCTACGGGATTAATGCGGGATTTGGATATTCTTTTGGATATTAGGCCCACAAATTGGGATTTTAACTCCAATTATAGGTTTATATGGGCTAAGTATATTCCCATATAAATAATCCAAAATTCCTTAGCTTCAGGGCTTCTTCTGGGGTTGGCTTCAATCCTTTGTAATTTTAGCTCCAATCTTCAATTCTTGCTCCTTGAAATAATTCTTAATAATCTTCAAATTTTCAAATTATCTTCAAGAAATCTTCAAACACGAACTTTGCATCTCCAAATCTATACTCAAAATTACTTTGCTAATATCTGTGTAAAAAGTAATCAAAATAGCTCCAAAAGTAGTGAAAATAAGCAAATTCTCAATTTCACATCTCATAAAGACTAAAAACACAAATACTTAGAAAATAAGGTATAAATGCATATAAAAGTGGTAAAAAGTATAGAAAAATAGCTATAAAAATATGCATAATTTGAGCTCGATCATATTTCCCCCACAGTTGAACTTTGCTAGTCCCTTAGCAAAATCAATGTAAGTTAATCAAAAATCAAAATTTTCAAAAGATCAATTTGACTTCATTCATATATCAAAGAATCAATTTAATCATGAAATCAAAATAGCAAAGAACATCAATAATACTTAATCCAGAGATTAATCAATAGCAAGCATTATCATTCTTAAGTAGCCATAATCAAAGTAGCTCTAATTACTTACCATCCTTCACTTTTATAACTACTTCTCTCTATAAGCTTGTATCTTCATCTTTCTCTCCATTACTCAAAAGACTACAATGTCATAAACAAACCAAGGATTCATGTGGGTTATAATAGTTTTTCAAGGGTAATTATTTTTTAGAAACTGAGGTTACTAACCTCTGAAGTGTTTATGCTTAGGGGTTACTAACTCCCTTTATTTTTTTTTTGAGGCTACTAGCACTCTAGAGGGACAATATTTCTGTTGATCCATGCCTCTTATCCTCTTCCCAAGGGTTACTAACTCCTTTTGTTTAAAGAGAAGAGTGACAACAATGGAGTTTTTTTTTTTTTTTTAAAACAGAAAATATTTCTTCTCCTCTTGCATAAAATCACTTCTTTATGAAAACGGTTTTAATTACCCTGTATATAGATAGTCCCCCACACTTATTCTTGACAAATTTATAGCATGCTTTCTTAATTGTAACTTCAATTAAAATTCAATACAAGTTCTAGAAATAGATAATCATGAAAGCATTGAATAATAAGATCATATCACAAACTTCAATTATACCTAATTCTAAGAAATCAAAACTTCTTACTATAAATCAATCAAAGAATAAAGCATCATCAAAAAATTCTAATCATTCATCAATCATTCAATATATGCTTGAAAAATCAAAGAGTTTGAAAAATCATCTAAATTTTCAATTTCAAAAATCAATTTTTCCGAAAAATTTTCAAAAATTGGGGAAAATAGGCGATCCAAAACAATCATATTTTTATCCTAGATTCTCATGCAAAAGACTATCATATGACTCAATAATCAAACAATAATCCTATCAAGTATTCACCCCCCACACTTAAAATTCACATTGTCCTCAATGTAAAAGCAATCATAAAATCAAAGCATGCAAAATATCTTACCGAAAATTAAAAAGTTAAGGTTCATGAAACATACCTGGGTGGCTTTGATGAAGATAATTACTCGAATAAAAAGACAATAAAAAATTAAAGTGATAGGAAAATAAAACTAAATAGTTTATTAATTAAACTTGAAAAATAAAGACATAAAATAAAGAAAAATTAAAGATAAAGCATAAACTAAATAACTAAACCTAAGATGCTTAAAAATATAATCCTAAATTAAAATCTTAATTTTAAAACGTAAATTGGTTTAGGAATAGCCTTCTCCAATAAATTGAAGAGGTTTTCCAAATTCCCAATTATAGTATCAAAATCCTCTCTTAAGCTAGCAACTTGATCACTTAAGTCTTTAAATTGAACAAGGAAAGGATGAAATTCTTCCTTATTTTCCTTCTCTTGATTCATCTCCTCTTTTCCTTCCTTATTCTCAACACTAGAAGCATCACTTGATTCAGTAGCAGAAGCAATTATCACGATATCATCTTCACCTTGGCCTTCCTTATACAATTGATCTCTTGGTCCAATTGGAATTGAGGGCTTATCCTTTAATTCTTCCAAGGTAAAAACAGTAGCAACATGTGCAGTTCTTGGTTGATTAGATGAAGAAGCATAAAAAGGGTTATGAAACCGTTGAGGAAAAGGGGTACATCGTATAGGAGGTCTATAGGGTGGCCTATAGGGTTTAGTGCGATACCCATCAATCTTTGGCATAGGAAAAGGCTTACTCCAAGGTGCAACATTAGGTCGAATTCTCCTATTGAAATTCCTTGGTTGAGAGAATCGATTTCCATAGGGATGGAAACGCTTTGCAAATTCTTTCTCAGCTTTTTCCTTTGATCTTAAAACAGCTTCATGCGACTTGTTAGCTTTATCCCAAAGAAATTGATAAATCATCCTAGCTTTGAAACCGGGCTTAGCCTCAATTTCATCCTTAGCTAGCAACGAAATCATACTCAAGAGTTCATGGCAATCTTGGCGAATAAAACTTCCTTGAAACTTTGGACCGAGTTGAGAAACTCCAATTCGATAAAATTGATCCTTAAACTTCTTGAATTGAACTTCAAAATCCTTAGTTGTTGTTGCTAGCATTATCGACATCTTCAATTGAAAAAGGGGTTGTCGACTTCTTCTTAGAAAAATAACCAAATCGACTTTGCTTCCAAAAGTCGACTTGTGTAGTTGATTTGTTCCTTGTAAAGTCGACTTCTCCTAGTCGACTTGTCCTCCAATCGGCCTTGCTTTCAAAAATTGCTTCTTAGCCGAATTTTTAAAGCTCTCAAATATTGCTTCTGCTGATTTGATGAATAAAGAGAAATAGAGGTGCCTTTATATAGTGATCAAATTCTAGTCCTAAGAGGTTTTAATTAGAGTAAAAAGTAAGAAACATACCTTGTTTAGGAGTACTTTACCTATATGGAAAAGGTGTTGGCTTTGGAAGTCAATTAGGAACTCAATCTCCTAGTCAATATAGGAAATTAAAATCCTAACACACTTTGCATGTAGATGGCGCGGCACATGCATGGCATCCTCCTTAGCTCCAGGTTTGGCGCGACATTCTCTTAGTGTGAGCGGGACATGGCCAGGCATGGCTCGGATTAAGGCCGAGCAGGTCCTGGCGGTGGTGTTGGCTGGTGCGCGCGGGACGCGGGATGCGGGCTGCGGCTGGTGCTTGTCTCGGCATGAAGCGGAGCGGAGCGGCTGCTGCTGCTGGTGCTGTCTCGGGCTTGGCCGGTTGTGGCTGGCATCGCGCAGGCTAAGGCGCGGCATGGCTGGTGCTATCTCGGTGTCATCCGGTGATGTCCGGATGGAGTACATGGCATGGCTCGGTGATGTCCGGGTCATGCTTGGTGCGGTACCGAGCTTGGGCTGGCGATGGCGCGGGAATGCCGAGCTTTAGCCGGGTCAAGGCTTGGTTTTGTGCGACATGGCCAAGCTATGACCGGCCATGCATGCTGACTCTCCGGGTTTCGACCGGTCATGCATGATTTATGGCTTGGTGCTTTTTACTCCATGTATAAAAATTCATAAAACAAAAATTAAAATTAAAATTGGGTTGCCTCCCAATAAGCGCTTGTTTAAAGTCATTAGCTTGACTCTTCCTTTCTTCGTCCTTAAATTGGAAGATATACAGGATCCTCCAATTCAATTTCTTCAATCAAGGCTATTGTCAATGGTTCGAAGTAAGGCTTGAGTCTTTGCCCATTAACTTTAAATGAATTCCCTTTGACTGGATTAATAATTTCCACTGATCTATTAGGGTAAACTTGTATTATCTCGTAAGGTCCTCCCCACTTTGATCTTAATTTTCCATGATGTTTGATTGAACTTGTAAATAACAAAACTTTCTGACCTTCATGGAATGTTCTTCTTAATATCCTTTGATCATGCAGAGCTTTAGTCTTTTCTTTGTAAATTCTTGCATTCTCATAGGCTTCATTCCTAATTTCCTCAAGTTCTTGTAATTGTAACATCCTTTGAATTCCAGTTTTGTCAAAATTAAGATTGCATTGCTTAACTGCCCACCATGCTTTGTGCTCTAATTCCACAGGTAAATGACATGGTTTTCCAAACACAATTCTGTACAGGGACATACCTAGAGGTGTCTTATAAGCTGTACGATAAGCCCATAAAGCATCTCCTAGTCGCATACTCCAATCTTTTCTTTGGACATTGATTGTTTTCTCCAAAATCAGCTTCACTTGACGGTTAGATATCTCAGCTTGTCCACTAGTTTGAGGATGATATGAAGTAGATACCCTATGGTGTACTCCATATTTTTCAACTAGTGCTTGAACAATTTTATTGCAAAAATGAGTTCCACGATCACTGATGAGGTATCTTGGTATTCCAAATCGATGAAGAATATTATTCTTCAAAAATTTGACTACAATCCTAGCATCATCTTTCTCCGTAGCAATAGCTTCAACCCATTTGGAAACATAATCCACGGTTAGAAGGATGTAATACTTCTTGTCTGATGGAGGAAAAGGTCCCATGAAATCAATTCCCCATACATCGAAGACTTCAGCAACGAATATAGGCGATTGAATCATCTGATTCCTTTTCGATATTCTTCCAACTCTTTGGCATTGTGGACAGGCTTTGCAATACTCATAAGAATCCTTGAAAAGTTTAGGCCAATAGAAGCCACACTCCAGGATTTTTCTTGCGGTCTTCTTGTGTCCAAAGTGGCCTCCACATTCGTCTCCATGGAAAAATTTCAAAACGGATTGAGTCTCATTGTCGGGAATGCATCTTCTCATTACTAAGTCGGATCCTTGCCTCCATAAGTACGGATCATCCCATAAATAATACTTGGCATCGCTTATGATCTTCAATTTTTGTCCTCTGCTAAGATCTGAAGGTAGGCGACGAGCAACTAAGTAATTGACAATATCAACATACCAGGGAAGTTGAGAAACGGCAAACGATTCTTCAAAAGGTAGCACTTCATTGATTGTGATTTCTTCTTCCTTGCTTTCAATTCTACTTAGGTGATCGACAACAACATTCTCAGCTCCTTTCTTGTCCCTTATTTCGATATCAAACTCTTGAAATAACAAAAGCCATTGCATAAGCCTAGCTTTTGCTTCTTTCTTTTTCATTAGATATCTCAATGCAGCATGATCGGAGTAGATTATCACCTTAGATCCTAAAATATATGGTCTAAACTTCTCCAAAGCATAGACAACAGCAAGCATCTATTTTTCTGTGGTAGTGTAGTTCTTTTGAGCAGCATCTAGGGTTCTTGAAGCATAATAGATAACATGAGGTACCTTGTCAACTCTCTGACCTAGAACAGCTCCAATGGCAACGTCACTTGCATCACACATGATTTTGAACGGTAGTTTCTAATCAGGTGGCTTCACAATTGGAGTGGTGGTGAGTGCAGTCTTCAATTTGTCGAATGCTTCTTTGCAATCTTCTCCAAATTCGAACTCTACATCCTTTTGTAATAGTCTACACATCGGTGCTGAGATCTTTGAGAAATCCTTGATAAATCTTCGGTAAAATCCAGCATGGCCTAAGAATGAGCGGATATCTTTGACACATGTCGGATATGGCAGGTTCTGTACGACGTCGACCTTAGCTTTATCGACTTGCATCCCCTCTTTGGATACTACATGGCCTAGAACAATGCCTTGCTCTACCATGAAGTGGCATTTTTCGGCATTCAATACCAAATTGGTTTCAACACACCTTTTCAAGATGAGTTCTAGATTATTGAGACATTGATTGAAGTTATCTCCATAGACTGTGAAATCATCCATGAAAACTTCCATCTTATCTCCCACATAATCTTGAAAGATGCTCATCATACACCTTTGAAAAGTTGCAGGTACATTGCATAAACCGAAAGGCATTCTTGTGTAAGCATACGTACCGAAAGGGCATGTAAACGTGGTCTTCTCTTGATCTTCAGGTGCAATTGGAATTTGAAAGTATCCCGAGTAACCATCCAGAAAACAATAGTAGGCCTTGCAAGCTAATCTTTCCAACATCTGATCAATGAATGGCAGCGGAAAGTGATCCTTCCTTGTGACAGAATTCAACTTTCTGTAGTCAATGCATACTCTCCATCCGTTCTGCAATCTTTGAGGAACTAGCTCTCCATCCTTGTTTTCTACGACAGTGAATCCAGATTTCTTTGGAACTACTTGGACCGGGCTAACCCATTTACTATCTGATATAGCATAGATGAGACCAGCTCCAAGTAATTTTAGAACTTCATCTTTGACAACTTCAGCAAGATTCGGATTTAGTCTTCTTTGTGGCTGTCGAACTGCTACTGCATCATCTTCAAGTCGAATCCTATGCATGCATACAGTAGGACTTATTCCTTTGATATCAACTATAGTCCATCCAATGGCTTCTTTGTGTTCCTTTAAGACTCTGATTAGTTGTTCTTCTTGTAAATTGTTCAATTTACTTGAAATAACAACAGGCAGGGTATCATTATCTCCAAGGAAAACATGTTTCAGGCCTTCAGGAAGCGGTTTCAGCTTGACTTCTGGAGGTTGAATGATAGATGGTAACGGCTTGGGCGTTGGCTCCAGATTGATGTAAGAAATCGTCTCCATTTCTTCGTTGGATGATAGTTCACTGACAGTTTCTGCTATCTCTTTTGGCATCTCGACTTCTGCTTCTTCAACGTCTTGCTGATGTAGACTTTTGGTGAGGATCACTTCAAGTTCATCTTCTTGGTTGAGTTCTTGTACTTCTTCTGAATAAGAACCAATTGTGTCAATGGAATAGACAGAATAAATTTCGGCAGGAGCTTCTATTGATTCACTTATGTTGAATACAATAGGCTTTCCATCGAATTCCATAGTGATCGTTCCTTCTTTTGCGTTGAAATCCATACTTGCTGCAATTAAAAGCGGTCTTCCTAACAGTAGTGGCATTTGAGGTAGATGAATGTCATCTTCACTCATCTTCAGAACATAGAAATCTGCAGGAAAAAGAAAATCTCCTATCTGCACTAAAACATTCTCAACTAAACCTTGAGGTTTATGGTTAGTTCTATCAGCAAATTGGATAATAAGATTAGTTTCAAGCAGAGGTTCTATTTTCAATTGCTTATAAACAGAATAAGGCATGATATTAATCAAAGATCCATATTCACACATAGCTTTACCTACGTCATTCTTTCCTATACTACAAGGAATAGAAAAAGAACCTAAACTATTGCATTTATGATGCAATTTCCTTTGATAAGCAGCAGATATATTTTCATCCATGCAGGCATATTTTACGTTATACTTAATCTTGTTGTTGCATAATTCTCTAAGAAAAGAAGCATACCTTGGTACTTTGGCTATTTCATTAACTAAAGGGATGTTTACCTCTAAATTCCGAAGTAAATTGAGTTGTTAAGCAAACCTTTGAGGGAATGGTAGTGGATCATACTTAGCTTGCATCTCCTCCATCCATTCTTCTTCTGATTGTTGATGTTCAGCGTCTGGCACGGCAGGTGCATCTTTCTTGATTTCGGTTGAAGTCTTCATATCTCCTTGAATTGGCTCATCGAACACATCAATGGGTGGTAGTGTTTTAGGAAAATTAGGTGCTGGAATTGATGACATTGCAGGTACATTCGGCAATTCCATCCAATGCTGGGTTTCTTCAATAGCGTTGATTCCTCTTTTTTGAATAGAAGGTTGTGAACAAACACTCATAAATTCAGCAAACATCTTTGCTAAATTTCCGCATTGAGTAGTCACTTCCTTTAGCTCTTTTCGAATTTCTGCTATCTCTGAATCCTTTGCTGCATCGGCTTCATTGGTTGTACCAAATTGATGTATATTTTCCACCATAGTATTCAGCAGTTTTCTCGCTTCTTCAGGGGTTTTGAATGTAAGTCCTCCTCCACTGGCAGCATCGACATAGGTGCGATCTTCATAGATAAGGCCATCATAAAAGTGTTGGATCAAAAGTGCTTCGCTGATGTTGTGGTAAGGGCAACTTGCGCAGATTTGGTTGTATCTCTCCCAATATTGGTACCACTTTTCGCCTTGCAATTGTTGACAAGTGTTGATCTTTCTTCTGACATCAGCACGCTTAGCTTCTGGAAAGTATTTATTCAAAAATACTGTCTCCATCTCTTTCCAAGATTTTATGGATTTGGGTGGTAGTCTTAAGAACCATTCTTTTGCCTTTCCGTCTAATGTGACAGGAAAAGTTCGAAGTTTTAAGTCCTCTTCAGGCATCCCAGTGATTGTAGCACACTTCAGAAAGAAACTTTGCAGATGTTCATGAGGATTCTCATGATGTTCTCCTTGAAAAATCGAAAACATACGGATTACTCCAGGCTTCAGTTTGTAGGACATATCCATGGCTGGATAGTCAATACAAAGGGGCGGCAATTCACAGTTGAAATTCAGCTCTCGCAACGTTTGTGATTGCTCCATTGAATCTATTCTGCAAAACAAAGATAATCAAGTGCAAATCTAATAGAAAATAAAATAAGAGAAAAAGAAAATTAAACACAATCTCCCCGGCAACGGCGCCAAAATTTATGATCGGTCGTCAGCAATCATAAAAATAATTATCCCAACAATTACTAACTAAACTAGCTAGGGCAAGTAGGGGTCGATCCCATAGAGAGAACGGCTCTTCCTTTTCTCAAACAAAACAAATTAATAAAGAGAATTTTAAAGAAAAATTAAAATTAAATCTAACTAAGTAAATTAACTACGAAATCAATCAAGAAAATTAAAGAAAACAATTAATCAAAAGCATTGAATATTATTGAGAATAACAATTAAATAGAAACCTCCAAACATAGAATTAATATCCCTCTTGACAACAATAACATGGATCATTGATATCTAAAGATTATGAGAACCTTGAATAGCCTGTCGGACTTAACCTAAATTACCTTAATTAGATTAGATTACCGATTAAAGTCAATCTATCCCTTTTACTCTTTCAGCAATCAATTACTTTCATAGGGCTTAGAGATCACTTAGGAATAAAGCATGAAGAACAAGTAATTTAATAACAAACACAATGAGAAATTTCTCGCCCATTGATTCTTTTCTCTCTTGGATGGAGGATTAATTCACATCCAATTGCTACATAAAATTAAGCTGGAGTGATTAATTCACAACCTAATCTAGCTAATGCTAACTCAATTTATCATGAAAGTGTCGACCCAGTCAATCAAAACAAGCAACATAGAATTCATACAGAGATCCAAGAAATACTCAAATAAATTCTCATATAAAAGCACAAAATCTCACCATGGAATTAGTCAAGAGATCAATTAAATTCTACATTGGAGAAAAGCAAAGGATTACTCACTCATAAATTGAGTGATCATCCACAAATAAGAAGAAGAAAACTTATCTATGGATGAGGAAGAGAAGGGGGCGGCGGCTCCTAGGGTTTTTCTCCTCCAAACCTTCAACTAAACAATATATCTTATGAAGAATAAAATTACATACAAAATCTAATCCTAAGGTGGCTATTTATAGTGGAGAAACAAGGGTAGGGCGGTTTAGGGTTGTCTTGGACTCCAACTAGGATTAGGTGTCATCCTAGAATAGAATCCAAGTCAAAATAGGATTCTGGAATTTTCTGGATTTCTGCAGAAACTTCACCGGCAGATTCGGGTTTGAAATCGGCAGAATTGGGCTTCAGACTTCAAAGGAAAGTTGTAGAGCTCGGAGTTAGCTTTCCAACGAGTACTCATGGGTTTAAAACGAACATCTGAGCAGAAAGTTATGGCCTTTCTTCCGAGACTGCGCTGAAAACGGGCTTATATCGCAAATCTACGGGATTAATGCGGGATTTGGATATTCTTTTGGATATTAGGCCCACAAATTGGGATTTTAACTCCAATTATAGGTTTATATGGGCTAAGTATATTCCCATATAAATAATCTAAAATTCCTTAGCTTCAGGGCTTCTTCTGGGCTTGGCTTCAATCCTTTGTAATTTTAGCTCCAATCTTCAATTCTTGCTCCTTGAAATAATTCTTAATAATCTTCAAATTTTCAAATTATCTTCAAGAAATCTTCAAACACGAACTTTGCATCTCCAAATCTATACTCAAAATTACTTTGCTAATATCTGTGTAAAAAGTAATCAAAATAGCTCCAAAAGTAGTGAAAATAAGCAAATTCTCAATTTCACATCTCATAAAGACTAAAAACACAAATACTTAGAAAATAAGGTATAAATGCATATAAAAGTGGTAAAAAGTATAGAAAAATAGCTATAAAAATATGCATAATTTGAGCTCGATCAATAGTACATCAACTCTTCTGATCAGGAATTAAAGAGTTGGATTGGTTCACCAATAAATAACATTCCAGTGGATTCACCACTTGGAACTATGGCTCTAACCTTTTAAGGTTAGGATGTTTCAACTTAAACTTACCATATTTAGCCAATAATTCTATTAAAATCAAATTTAAATTTAAATTTATGAAACTAAGGAGAGAAAAAGAAAGATACAGTAAAAAAAAAAAAAGGTTTGAAGGAAAGAAAACCTCATGGCCTGTTTCCCATTTGTCTTTCATTCCTTTCCTCCTTCTCTCTTGCTTCTTCTTCTCCCTCTGTTTCAGCCCATTCCAGAAGGTTGTATCTGCTCTTGATCTGCAAATTGGAAGGCGCCATTACAATTAGGCTAGCCAGAACAGTAGAAAATAGCAAAATTTGAAGGGGTCCCTATCTAAATCAAAAACTTCATTAAACAATTGAAACCAAAATCTTAATTAGCAAATCTTCAACATGCAAAACAATAAAACTTAGAGAAAACCAATGGGGAAATAGATGAACAAGTGATCACCTTGATTGAATGAAATTCCGATCAGATTCTTCATTCCTTGGAATTTCATGAAAACCCAATCGCTAACTAAAAGTATCCTTAAGGCCAAAAAAAAAAAAGAGGCTGAAGTATTTACATAGGGTTCTATACCCATCCATGCTCGTCCCCCTCTGTTTCCTGTTTTATTCTCTTTTTGTGGTCTTATTCTTGAATTTTCAGGTGCTCCGCTCTGTTTTCCCTCTTCCTCTCTCACCCTCTCTGCTGTTTCCCGTTGTCGCTCCTCTTCTTCCTCTTTGTGTCGAGGACCCTCTGTTTTTCTTCCCCAAAAGGAGCGGTGGAGAAGAAATAGAAAAAGCTTGACAGAAAATTTACCTTGGTATAATACTTGTTGCAACACTTTTTAACAATAAACCAAACCTAACAGAGAAAATTACAATCTAACATATCCTTAATGGACAATTTAGACCAGCTTAAACAGTAATCAAAGTCATGAAATGAAAGGAGATCAGATCTTTAGATTGGTTTAAGAGGGTGTAGACACCCATTTTTGTCCTATATCCTTCAATTTAAATCAATTTATTTCTTAATAGGCGTTAGGATCACATAGGGGCATTTTGGTCATTCTTGCACTAAGGGTATTTTGGTCATTTGCATATTCAGGGACATTTTGGTAATTTCTAGTACACTTTTAAGTTAGATTAACTAATTCATTTTAGTCATCTTGAAAATCAAAAAATTTTCTTATTGTGCACCTTTGATATTTTCTTCACATTAAAGTTAAACCCTTTTTTAGAAATGGGCCTAGTTTGCAATTGGCATTTTCACTTTCATAGGGTATCATGTTCCCATTAGTTGTATTGGTCATAGTCATATCTTCACATTAGTCACATTGCTCATATACATATCCACTTTCATCCTCACTTGTCTGGTAATTATGTGGATGCTTGGTAGCTTGTGTTCATTAAGCATGTTCATCACATTAAGCACTTTCCGGTTAGGTATGTCATATTCATTTTTCTTATTTAATTAGTCATATGGGTATCTAGTGGCATATGTCAGTCATAGTCATGCATTTCAATCTGTAATGGGATTTATTTTAGGTACATTCACATGAGCATAAAATATAAAATACAAAAAATGAATGATGATTAAAGTAGTGTGTCTGTATTTACAGGATAGTAAAATCATTAGTTTTAGTTCATAAGTACATGAATTCTCCTTTGGATACAAAATCAGAAACTAGGCTTCGGGAATTATCCCTCATTTCCCCATTCCCATGCTTTTTTCCTTTTTAGCATATCCACAGGAGTTGATCAAGGACCTTGGAGTAGTAAATCTTCTTGTTTTTTGTATCACTCTCGGCTACTTTGCAGTGCTTTCAATGGATCTGTTTCAACTGCGCAAGTCGAAAACAGCTAATCAATAGCACGCAGCAAAAACACAAGATCAGATACCAGAAGGGATCATCAACCATCACAGAAAATATAGCAAGGGAAGTACAAAACAGTGAAGAGTTACATGATGAATTACAGCAAACATGCAAAGATGGAGCACGATAAGCCTGGGGGCAAGATTTGTTTGTGGGCTTTAGGGATTGAGAGGGTCAAGATTAATTCAAGACCTCGTCATCCCATCAAAGCCGTGGGAAGTGAATCCATCCAGCAAAAAACAGAAGCATCGCAAACCAGCCAGGTAATTGAGCACAAATAGTAAGTAAAGGGTTAGACTGCAGCAGCAAAACTCAAAGCCGAATCAACAGCCATACATGACCATTCATCAGGGCTATAATCTCATATTAATTGAGTGGTGACTAAAGAGAAGCAATGGCAAACAATGAAGTCAGTACATCGCATGAGGGACTAGTTAAGTGGATGCATGTAGTAAAGGCTTGTGAATCCTCTTCAGCAAGATTACAGGATTAGTTAGCTAAGCATATGCACTTAGTAGACCAAGATACGATGTGATTGTGTGCACAATGGACTTAAACAGAGAAGACTGCAAGGGTGATTCATTATATATACAGCTCATTCCACAGAACCCAATTACGAGAGGTGTAGGTCAGATGAAACAGTTAAGCTAAAGGGCCTTGCAAGCATAAGAAATTCAGCAAAGGGAGGGCTAAGCTACAAGTGAATAAATGGCTTGACAACAAGGATTCGATGCAAAGATCAGAACAACTAGCATGGCAATGTAATTGAAAACAAGATGACAAGTGAAATCCCATTTCAGCAAGAAAAGCAAGCAGAGTGTTCATACAACAGCAAAGTGCAGTGAGCAAGAATGGGAAAAATGATCCTATGGCAGTAAAGCAATCAACAGGCCAAAATTCACATGGTCATATCAAACTGTGAACCAATCAAAAGCAACTTAAATTCCAGGTCATAGATGTAGATCAATTTCAAGGAGAGAGAAGCTTACCCTTACCCTGCCAGCTCACCTTTTTTAGCCACCTCAGCTCTGCCAAATGAGAGAAACCACTCGGTAAAGGACAAAAAATAAACAGGATGGAAGTTGCAAAACGAGGGAACCGTACCTACAGTAGGAGGATTCCCACGCGTTTTGACAGGGAGAATCACCAAGGTTTGGGCAACAATTTTCACCTGCAAAAGACAAAATAGAGATTAAAACAAATTGGGCAAAAATG
The DNA here is from genome assembly GCA_001974805.1 of Corchorus capsularis. Taxonomy (NCBI): domain Eukaryota; kingdom Viridiplantae; phylum Streptophyta; class Magnoliopsida; order Malvales; family Malvaceae; genus Corchorus; species Corchorus capsularis. Next base: position 14,891 of record AWWV01012555.1, read on the forward strand.
GAAGAATGGTAGGAAAAACAAATCAATACACGCTCAAGATGAGATTTGAAGGGCATATATATAGGATACCTAAGGTAGAGAAGGAGGGGGGACGGTTTTTTTTGGAGTGGAAAAAAAATCTAGATCTAGAGGGTTTCTGTTCTTGAAAATTAGGGTTTGAAGTTTTTAAGAGTCTAGGATTTTGAAAAAAAATTAAAGAGTAAAGAGACCAAAGCTCGAAAAGAAAAGGTATTACCTGTCTCGAGATTCATCAAATCTTAACTTTGAAGGAGCCCGATAGCTTTGAGTCCCTTTGTCTCTGATTCGTTCTTTTTTCTTCTTCTTTTTTTTCTTTTCCCTCTTTCTCGGGTTTTCTGGGCTGCCTTAGATCTAGTTTGCTTTGTTGTTGTTTGCGTCGGGTTTTGTTGAGAGTTTACCGGTAAAGGAGATGGCTAGGGTAGGTTTTGGGTTTGCCGTTTTGAGGAAGTTTGGAAGGTTTGTTGGCTGAAATTAGTAGGAGGAAAGGGAAATGAATTAGCTTTAGGCATCTAAGTCAGATTGGTGGCCGGTCTTATGTGATTACGGTGAGTAGAAGTGACGCTGCAACTAGGGTTCAGACGAATCAAAGAGGGAAAGAGAGAGTGTTGAAGGAGGAAGAAGAAGAAAAGAAGCTTATATATATCTGACCCTATCTGATCCACTTTCGACCCGCTTAGGCCCATTTTCAAGTTTGGTATGGCTTCTGACTTGGGTTTTAATTTCCTTGGTGCATTTGGGCTTTTCATTCCTTTAGGCATTTGGGCTTAGTTTAGTTTAAAATCTAGTTTCATTAACAATTCATTTGGTAGTTTAAATTGCTAATAAATCGATAAAATTAAAAAAAAAAAGAGAGAGAGAAAAGGTTAGATTAAGTTTGCATTCTGCATTCACATTTAAATTTCTTACTTATTATTATTGATGGATTGCAACTTATTACATCTATGAGGTTTTAAATTGATCCCGTGATGGGAAAGGCGAGCGGCTCATTCATGTGTGTCTTAGTTTGCTCGCCTTCTCCCGGAGGCTTGGAAATGTCCGGAGACCGTTTACCATTTATTGGGAGGCGATCAAAGGCGTTCCTCGTATAATTAATGGGTAATTAAAATTGAAATTGGATTTTCATGCATCACGTGCATTCATGCATTTCAAAACCAAATCCAGTGATTAATCAAAGATTAAAATTCAAAAGAGATCAAGATCAAGATGTAAGAAGTAAGAAAAGGTGAATCAGCAATAAGTGATCAACTTAATTTAGGGTAATTAAGTTAGTCAATAATTAACTTAATTCGGGGTAATTAAGTAATTCAGTTATTAATTTAATTCAGGGTAATTAAGTAGTTTAGTAATCAACTTAATTCAGGGTAATTTAGTTAGTAAGTAGCTTAATTCAGGGTAATTAAGTGAGTCAGTTAGTAACTTAATTCAGGGTAATTAAGTAAGTCAGTTAGTAACTTAATTCAGGGTAATTAAGCCAGTCAGTAATTAACTTAATTTAGGGTAATTAAGTAATTCAGTTATTAATTTAATTTAGGGTAATTAAGTAATTTAGTAATCAACTTAATTCAGGGTAATTAAGTCAGTAAGTAGCTTAATTCAGGGTAATTAAGTAAGTCAGTTAATAACTTAATTCAGAGTAATTAAGTGAGTCAGTTAGCAACTTAAATCCAGGGTAATTAAGTAAGTCAATAAGTAACTTGATCTAGGGTAGTTAAGTAAGTCATTGATCGACTTAATTCAGGGTAATTAAGTTTAGTAAGAAGCAGAGATTAGGGAAAATAAAATGGCTTAATTCAGGGTAATTGAGCCAATTAAGAATCGAAGAAAGATAATCAGTAATAAGGGTTTAATTCAGGGTAATTGAGTCAGTTAAAAACAAAAATAGAATTAGTTGTTAACAAAATCCAAAAAGAAAGAATAAAAACCTTTTTTTTTTCGAAAATTAAAAAAGAGTTTGTGCTTGCATTTGTTCTCTTTGGTTTTCCGAAATACAAAAAAATCAATTAATCAAAAAGAGTCTTTTTTCTCAAAGTTTTCAAAAGAAGGGAGAGTTCCCACTAATTTTGGTTTCTAGTTTAGTGGTCGGAAGGGAGAGTTCCCATCTAGTTTCTTTTACAAAATGGGAAGGTTCCCGTCAAACTGTTTTCTTTCAAATTGAGTCATTTTGAAGGTAAGTTTTAAAGAAAATCCTCCCATGAGGAGCCCAAAAAGAGAACAAAATAGAAAACGGGAAAAGTTCCCAACATTCCTTTACTTCAAAATCCAAAATCTATTTGTGATTATTTATTTTCTTTGCAAGGTTAATAAAAGCTTTTAGTGGTGTGAAAAGACTTAAGTATTAAGAATAGAGACAACCAATAATAGAAACCCATAGTTAGTTCTAGACTAGTCAGTGCCGTCTTTTGACGGGCGTCGTGGGTGTGCTAATCCTTCCCCACGCGTACCCGACTCCTGGACCATAGAATCTCTGGTTAAGTAGACCTTATTAGGTTTAGTTTTACCTTTGCCGAGCATAGGTTACTATTAGACTTAATAATAGGTGGCTAATCACACCTAGGTTAAAAAAGATTAGTGGCGACTCTTGTCGCCAAGTATTTTTTAAGTCGTTCAGCGGTAGGGTTCGGAACACCCCCGGACCCGGACGTTGCGACAGAGGGTTTTCACTTCCTCTTCTTACTTTTTTGGTATTCCATTTGATATCCATGTGACTGAATTATTTTTGAATACCTACACGATAAACAGAGTGTGGCCTTGGGTCGATTTATGTCCATCGTATACTTAAATTAGAAATTATTAAAGGACTACGAGAGTTTAGAGAAGAAGATGAATATAGTGTATGTGGGTGTCCTACATAAAGTGATAGGGAAAATACCTTATATACAACTAGATTCTGTTACCTCGATGGGTAAGGATGGTCAACTTATTGTCGATTGGCTTTAGGGGTTAGGTTAGGTTAACTCAGACTAATAAGTCAAGTATAAACCAGCCGGCTTTGTTGTGCTATGCTCTTCACATTTTTAATTGTTCAATCATCACAAATGTTTATGTAACGATTTATATCACTTAATTATTATAAATGTAAAAAATGAGAGAGAAGGTGGAGAGAGCGGTCGTGGTCGGATCATCATCGGAGTGGAAGGAATTCAGCATAATCGTATCGATGGAGATTATCGTTACATTCAGTTTTCGTTAATAATCTGAGTTTGAGAGTCTCTAAGAGAGTTGTTTGGGATATTTTTATGGAATTTGAAATTGTTGTTGATGTGTTCATACCAAGGAATGGGAAGAAGACAACAAACATGGCTTTCATTAGGTACAGATATGTTGATGACGTGGTGAAAGCTATTTCTCTTCGCAATAACAGAATAGTGGATGGTAGAAGGATATCGGTTAAGAAGTCGGTTAACAGAAAGTTGGACAAAATTCCATCACGAGGTACTGAGCAAGGTGTTGTCAGAGGGTATAAAACTTTTAATGGGAATAGGACAGCAATTGATCGAGCTCAAATTATGCATATTTTTATAGCTATTTTTATATACTTTTTGCTATTTTTATGTGTTTTTACCCTATTTTGCTAGTATTTGTGTTTTTTAGTTCTGAAGACAAGAAAAGTGAAAACTTATTGTTTTTCACTCTTTTTGGAGCTATTTTGGAGACTTTTTACTCAAATATGGATTTAGTTATTTGGAATGAAGATTTGAAGATGCGAAGTTCGTGATTGAAGATATTTTGAAGATTTGAAGACAATTGAAGAATTAATTCAAGAAGTAAAAATTGAAGATTTGGAGCTTATTTGCAAAGGATTGAAGTCAAGCCCAGAAGAAGCCCTGAAGTTGAGGATTTTTGGATTATTTATATGGGAATATACTCAGCCCATATAAACCTATAATTGGAGTTAAAATCCCAATTTGTAGGCCTAATATCAAAAAGAATATCCAAATTCCGCATTAATCCCGCAGATTTGCGATATTAGCCCGGTTTTAGCGCAGTCTTCGTAGAAAGGTCATAACTTTCTGCTCAGATGTCCGTTTTAAGCCCATGAGTAGCCGTTGGAAAGCTAACTCCGAGCTCTACAACTTTCTTTTGAAGTGCAAAGCCCAGATCTGTCATCTTCAATCCCGAAATCGACGTCGAAGTTGCTGCCAGATTCCAGAAAATTCCAGAAAATTCTAGACTCCTCATCTAACTTGGATTCTACTCTAGGATGACATCTAACCCAACTTGGAGACCAAGTCAAGCCTAAACCGCCCTACCCTATTCCTCCACTATAAATAGCCACCTCCTGTATCACAAAACACACACATATAATTTCACATACTTTTACACATCATAGATTTAGATAATTCTCTTTTTCTACCTTTCTTTAGTTTTTAGGTTTTTCTCTAGTTTTAGACGAGGGAGAAGTCGACACCCTCTCTAGCCATAGAGGGGTGCGACGTCCCTAGGGTTTCAAGGGGGAGAAATTGTTCCTCCCTATCTCTGTAAGTATTCTTATGCCTCTCATGGATTTTCCTAAGTCCATGAGTAGCTAAATCCTTAATACTTCTGATTCTTTGGTGAATTCAATCAATTGATTATGGTGAGATTTCTATACTTATAATTTTGTGTTAAGTTCTTGATGATAGTAGTCAAAACCCTAGAATAATTTTATGATTCTGAATTTTATTTGAGTTATGTGGCCACTAACGATGTAAGAGGAAGGTCTATGGCTAGATCAAGCTTAGAATTAATCACTCAAGTTTGATTGTATGTAGCAAATTAGATTTGTTTAATCGTTGCTTAATGGGTATTTGTCTATCGGAGGGCAAGAAATTTCTCTTCGTATGGTTCTACTTTGTAGGCATGTGTGTAAAATTAATTAATCTTAATGCTTTGTTCTCAAGTGGTCTTTAAGCCCTAAGAAAGTAATCGATCACTGAAGGAATAAAAGGGATAACTTCAACTTTAATCGGCCTCTTATCTAAAATACATGTTGGGAAACCTATATCAGTTGTCAGTCAAGAATAAGATGCAAAATTCACCTTTTAAATCGAGGATCCATAGTTAATTTGATTGAATCATACCACTGGAGAAGAAGTATGCTTTGTAATTATTGTTTGCGTTATATTCTGCTTTAAATTTAGATTTAGATTTAATTTGTTTTGCTTTATTTTTAGTTTAATTGTTTTTTAGGGGATTAGTGATATCATTGTTTATTTTACCCACATCTTTACCTTGTTTTCTGTTTGATTTTTGGAAAAGATCTTTCTATCTTTTTATTGTTCATCACATAAACCTTCTCTGTGGGATTCGACCCCTACTTGCCCTAGCTATTCTAGTTAGTTAATTGTGGGGATTATTTTTATGGTCATAGACGACATGATCATAAATTTTGGCACCGTTGCCGGGGAAGGGAATTGAATTGAGAGAAAGTGAAGAGAGATTAGATCCAAGAATTAGTTTTTGTTTGTTTTTCTGTTTTTTCTAAAAAAAAAAATTATTTGCAATTTTAAAAAATTAGGGTTAGCGTCGATTAAAAAAAATTAATTTATTTCTTCGTTTTTAAAATTAGGGTTTCCGATTTTTTTAAAAAAAAAATTTTTCTTTTCCGTTTTTCGTTTTTAAAATAAAAAAAAATATTTTTATTTTCTGTTTCTGCTTTTAATTTTTATTTAAGAACTGTTACTGCTAATTTTTCTTTTTAGTTTTGTTTGATTTTTCTAGAAAGTTGCATGCCAAAGACAAGAAGTAGTGGTATTGAAGGTTTAGAATTCAATCCTGAGCCTGAGAGAACACTATTTCAGAAGAAGAAGAAGACACAAAGCCGATTACAAGAAGAGGAGACATCCGATTCAAGTTCTCAACCAAGTTCTCCTAGATCTGCTGTTTCAACATTGTCGGAAGATATGGCTGAAGAAGAACAACCCAAAACTCTGAGAGAGTTAGCTGCACCAAACGTCGATGCCAAACGCTTAGCCATTCGTTACCCAGATACCAACGGAAACTTTGAAATTAAATATGGATTTATTCAGATTTTACCCAAATTTCACGGTTTGCCTGGAGAAGATCCTCACCGACATCTAACTGATTTCCAGATTGCCTGTGCATCTACAAGTATTCAAGGTATTCCTGATGATCAATTCATCTTAAGAACCTTTCCGTTCACTCTTATGGACCGAGCAAAAGATTATTTGTACCTACTACCCACTGGTTCAATCACATCTTGGACGAGCCTTAAGAAGCTGTTCTTGGAAAAGCACTTTGCTGCACAGAAAGCATCAAGTATAAGGAAGGAGATATGCGGAATTAAGCAACGCCATGGAGAAACAATGCATGAATATTGGGAACGTTTCAAAACACTTTGTGCGAGCTGCCCCAATCATCAAATCAATGAACAGTTGCTGATCCAGTATTTCTACGAAGGATTACTACCGTTTGACAGATCTTCCATCGATTCTGCGAGTGGAGGAGCTTTCATCGACAAAACTCCTACCGAAGCTTGGTCTTTAGTGGAAAACATGGCTGCAAACACTCAAAAATTTGGATCGCGAGAAGACTATTCAAGAGAAGGCCCTATAAGAAGAATTAATGAAGTTTCTACCTATTCCACCTCATTAGAGCAACAACTTCAAGAAACGAATCAGCAAATCACTTTGCTCACTGATTTGTTCCATGCGAATTTTTCAAGTGTGCCAAGGGTTTGTGCGACTTTGGAAGACAACAAGCAAGGAGTCAATGTCGTGGGATTACAAGGAGCTTATCAAAGGAAGCCTGAACCTTATTGGAGACCTGAACAACCGAGTCAACAATATGGGAACCAAGGTAACTACCAAGGAAGGCTGAATTTCCAAAGACCTAATTTTCAATCTTTACAAGCGGTCGAGTTACAACAAATCAAAGAAGCTATGGAGATGATGAGAAAACAAATTAGTCAATTAGCTAGTGATTTGAGTGATCTCAAGACACAAGGTCAACAAAGGATTCCATCACAACCAAAGGTATCTCCTAGAGAGAATGCCAGTGCAATTTCTCTAAGGAGTGGAAAAGAGTTGCAAGACCCTTATCCAAACTTTGCCGCACATCAACAAGAAGAAGGAGAGTCGAACTACACCAAAGAAGATTTACAAGAGCATGCCGAAATCAAGATTGAAGATGAACCCAATAACAAAGAAGCTGCGCCGATTGAAGATTCAAACAAGGAAGATGCCGTAATTCAACCTAAAGGAAAAGGTGTGTGCGATACCAACAAGCCTAAAATCGATTCCAACCTAATTCCTTTTCAATCAAGATTGAAGAAGTCAAAGAAAAAAGATGATGATCAAGATCTTTTGGAGATATTTCGAAAAGTTCAGGTCAACATCCCACTTCTTGATGCCATTCAACAAATTCCGAATTATGCAAAGTTCCTCAAGCAACTTTGTACCAACAAGAAAAGATTACAAGGTAAAGTAAGCGCTGGAGCTAATGTCTCTGTTGTGCTTTAAAAGAGTTTACCTCCTAAGTGCAAAGATCCAGGTACGTTTTCTATTACTTGTTCTATTGGAAGAAGTATTATAGAGAATGTGATGCTTGATCTAGGTGCTTCTTTAAGCGTGATGCCTTATTCTTTCTACAAATCTTTAAATCTTGGTCCTTTGAAGAATACTGATGTTGTTCTGCAATTAGCTGACGGATCTTTGGTTTATCCCAAAGGTGTTTTAGAGAATATCTTAATTAAAGTTGAACATCTGATTTTTCCTATCGATATATTCATAATGGATATGGAATATTCGAAAGATCAATGTCCTCTTTTATTAGGAAGACCTTTCCTCAAGACTTCTCATACCAAGATCGATGTATTCAATGGTTCATTGACCATGGAATTCGATGGTGAAGTCATCCACCCTAGAATTTCATCTCAAGTGTCGTTGAAATCTAACAATTTTGTTTATGTTATAAGTTCTAAGTTTGTTAAGAAAGGAGCCATTGAAGATTCTTCATCAACAAAACGTGATCGGATTCCCAAAGGAAGACAAAGAATAATGGACATTCGACAACGCTACAACGAGACCTTCCACCAATTTTGGAGGAGATTCAAGCAGCTGTGTGCCGATTGCGCTAATCATGGATTCAAGGAAGGAATTTTAATCCAATTCTTCTATGGAGGATTAGGACTTAAAGATCGAGTTCTTGTTGATTCTTTCAGTACTAAACCACTGCATGAAAGAACCCCGGAGAATGCATTCTATGCCCTTGAAGAATTATCTCGGAGGACGAAATCTTCAACCTCCCATGAGAAGAAAGATCGAGCAAAAGAAGCCGAGAAGGAGTCAGAAGTCAACAACAAAGAAGTTCAACCGCCCCTTAAGATCGATCAACCAAGCAATTCAACTAAGAAGCAAGATATAGACCTTGAACATCGAGCTAAAGTTGCAAGCATTCTTCAACGTAAATTGGAGAATTTTCCCCAATTTTGGCAAAGGTTTAAGAAGCTATATGCTGCTCATCCTCATCATGGTTATGATCAAAGAAGATTGGTTCAAATCTTCTACCAAGGATTAAGAGCTTCTGATAGATTGTCTGTCGACACTCTTATCTATATTCCCCTGTTCGATCACAGCACTGCTGACATATACGAGATATTGGAGAATTTTGCCCAGATGATAACCAATACATCGAAGGAAGCTGCTCAAGGACTCAGCCCGGTTAAGCCCGTGCCACACAAGCCAGTATGCCAGGCTGCAGCCCGGCCATCGACATCATATGACCGGCCAACACCGGCCAAGACACCTCAAGCTTGTGCGACATCAAGCCTTGCCGTGCCTAGCCCGGCCACACCCGAGCCACATGCCCGGACGACACCAGCCGATACCGTGCTGCCTGCCCGGCCCAGCCAGGCCACTGCCGCGCTATCCGTGCCGCCTGCCCGGCCATGCTCGGCCTTGTCCGCCTCTGCTGCGCAGCTGCCCAAGCTTAGACCGGCCTTGTCCGCCCCTTCCGCACATCCGCCCATGCCATGCCATGCCATGTCCGCACCAGCCGTGCCACCTGCCCGGTTAGTACCGGCCATGCAAGCATCCTGTCGAGACACCACCAAGCAATGTCCTGCCTTGTCCGCGCACCATGCCCGGCCTTTGCCGTGCCATCCGCGCGCCCAACCGAGCCACCACAAGCTTTTGCCGCGCCGCCTCAAGTCATTACCGTGCCATCGCCAAATGCTTTGATCTTTTCAAGTCTTGATAAAATTCAACTTGAAACTATCAAAATCATTGAAGAGAGTAGAGTTATCGAAGACCTGTTGAAGGACTACACCCAAAATTCCTTCACCCTTGAAGAATAACCTTCTTTAAGGCAGTCTAGCCAAAGACCTTAAAGAAAGGCGCTTATTGGGAGGCAACCCAATATTATTTTTAGTAACCCTTAATATTTTCTTTGTTTTATTTTTCTTTTCTTATTTAGGATTTTCCATACCAAAGGAGACAAAGGAGCTTTTCATCGATATGAAGAAATCCAATTGGAGCTTATGCTTGGAGAATAGAGAAGCTTTCTTTAACTCTATCTTTTTCTTGCAATGCTTTGATTGATTTTTCTTTGATATGCGATTCATATAGATATAGGTCATATAGGTTAATTATGATTTAAAAGATGCATATTTATTTTTGCTTTGATTTTCCACGCTTGTTAATACATTGGGGACAATGTATCTTTTAAGTGTGGGGGAGTGAGTCTAAATGCATGTTGAATTGGTATAATTTTTTCGAAAATTTTGACAAAATTTTGATTTTATATGCTTGTATTGAGTTATTGATTTGATTGTTGATTGATGATATCTTGGAATTTTTAAGAATGTTTGATTCACTGATTGATTTATAGTATAATATCTTATTTCTTAGATTAGGTATAATTGAAGTTTGTGATATGAGCTTATTGCTTATTATTTCTATGATTGCCTATTTCTAGAACTTGTGTTTAATTTTTATTGATACTACACTTATAACAGTATTTTATGAATATGTCAAAAATAAGTGTGGGGGACTATCTATATTAGAAGGGTAGTTAAAAAAAAATCTTTTTCATAACAAAAAGTGTTTTTCATGCAAGAGGAGAAGAGATATCTTTTGCCTTAAAAAAAATTCCATTGTTGTCACTCTTCTCTTTAAACTAAAGGAGTTAGTAACCCTTGGAAAGAGGATAAGAGGCACGGATCAGCAGAAGTATTGTCCCTCTAAAGTGCTAGTAGCCTCACAAATAAAATAAAGGGCGTTAGTAACCCCTAAGCATGAACACTTTGAGGTTAGTAACCTCACTTTTCTAAAATAATTACCCTTTGAAAATCATTATAACCCATGCGAAATTCTTGATTTGTATTCATGATATGCAATTGTTTGAGTAGTGGAGATAAAGGTGAAGGCATAAGCTTATAGGAAGAAGTAGTTGTAGGTGTGATAAATGATAAGTGATTAGAGCTACTTTGATTATGGTTACTTAAGAATGAGGATGCTTGCTATATCTTGATCTATTGAATTGGATACTCTTAATATTCTTTGTTATTCTGATTTCATAATTGAATTGATCCTTGATATATGTAAATGATTCAAAGTTTTTTCAAAAGATTTGAACATAAGATTAACTCATGCTAAAATTTTAAAAAATTTAGATTTAGTTTGTGTTTTTCATAGTTTTCTGCACTAGTTTGCTAGGGACTAGCAAAGATTTAGTGTGGGGGAAATTATGATCGAGCTCAAATTATGCAAATTTTTATAGCTATTTTTATATACTTTTTGCTATTTTTATATGTGTTTTTACCCTATTTTGCTAGTATTTGTGTTTTTAGGTTCTGAAGACAAGAAAAGTGAAAACTTATTGTTTTTCACTCTTTTTGGAGCTATTTTGGTGACTTTTTACTCAAATATGGATTTAGTCATTTGCAATGAAGATTTAAAGATGTGAAGTTCGTGATTGAAGATATTTTGAAGATTTGAAGACAATTGAAGAATTAATTCAAGAAGTAAAAATTGAAGATTTGGAGCTTATTTGCAAAGGATTGAAGCCAAGCCCAGAAGATGCCCTGAAGTTGAGGATTTTTGGATTATTTATATGGGAATATACTCAGCCCATATAAAACTATAATTGGAGTTAAAATCTCAATTTGTAGGCATAATATCCAAAAGAATATCCAAATCCCGCATTAATCCCGCAGATTTGCGATATTAGCCCGGTTTCAGCGCAGTCTTCGTAGAAAGGCCATAACTTTCTGCTCAGATGTCTGTTTTAAGCCTATGAGTAGCCATTGGAAAGCTAACTCCGAGCTCTACAACTTTATTTTGAAGTGCAAAGCCCAGATCTGTCATCTTCAAGCCTGAAAACTACGTCGAAGTTTCTGCCAGATTCCAGAAAATTCCAGAAAATTCTAGAGTCCTCATCTAACTTGGATTCTACTCTAGGATGACACCTAATCCAACTTGGAGACCAAGTCAGCCTAAACCGCCCTACCCTATTCCTCCACTATAAATAGCCACCTCCTGTATCACAAAACACACACACACACTTACACACACTAGTACACATCATAGATTTAGATAATTCTCTTTTTCTACCTTTCTTTAGTTTTTAGGTTTTTCTTCTAGTTTTAGTAAGAGGGAGAAGTCGACACCCTCTCTAGCCATAGAGGGGTGGCGGACGTCCCTAGGGTTTCAAGGGGAGAAATCGTTCCTCCCTATCTCTGTAAGTATTCTTATGCCTCTCATGGACTTTCCTAAGTCCATGAGTAGCTAAATCCTTAATACTTTTGATCCTTTGGTGAATTCAATCAATTGATTATGGTGAGATTTCTATACTTATAATTTTGTGTTAAGTTCTTGATGATAGTAGTCAAAACCCTAGAATAATTTTATAATTCTGAATTTTATTTGAGTTATGTGGCCACTAACGATGTAAGAGGAAGGTCTATGGCTAGATCAAGCTTAGAATTAATCACTCAAGTTTGATTGTATGTAGCAAATTAGGTTTGTTTAATCGCTGCTTAATGGGTATTTGTCTATCGGAGGGCGAGAAATTTCTCTTCGTATGGTTCTACTTTGTAGGCATGTGTGTAAAATTAATTAATCTTAATGTTTTGTTCTCAAGTGGTCTTTAAGCCCTAAGAAAGTAATCGATCACTGAAGGAATAAAAGGGATAACTACAGCTTTAATCGGCCTCTTATCTAAAATACATGTTGAGAAACCTATATCAGTTGTCAGTCAAGAATAAGATGCGTAATTCACCTTTTAAATCGAGAATCCGTAGTTAATTTGATTGAATCATACCATTGGAGAAGAAGTATGCTTTATAATTATTGTTTGCGTTATATTCTGCTTTAGATTTAGATTTAGATTTAATTTGTTTTGCTTTATTTTTAGTTTAATTGTTTTTTAGGGGATTAGTGATATCATTGTTTATTTTACCCACATCTTTACCCTGTTTTCTGTTTGATTTTTGGAAAAGATCTTTCTATCTTTTTATTGTTCATCACATAAACCTTCTCTGTGGGATTCGACCCCTACTTGCCCTAGCTATTCTAGTTAGTTAATTGTGGGGATTATTTTTATGGTCATAGACGACACGATCAGCAATCAACTGTAGCAAAAATTGAGAATGGTTTGTATCAACATCAACATTTAAGAAGGAATTTCAGATATCATGATCCCAGAAGACAGTCCTCACACCAAGGAAATTTTGATGCCAAAAGGAATTTTCATAGGAATCCGAATGGTGAATTGTGGGGATCTTTTCGTGCGGCAAGTATGAGTTGGACTAATCTCGGCTCCAAGGGTTTGGGCTGACCCCTTTCTCCAAGTGAGAATCGGGTTTAAGAGGAAAACAAGGTGGAGCACAAATAAGACACGATTCAGCAACAAAAGGGAAAGCTTGGGAACCTAGTTGTGGCAGCTGGGGTGCTACAGTGATAAAATATAATGCGGCGGAGTATTCTAGGATAGATTTGTGCGGCGGCTATGACCAACTGTGGCGTAAGGTGGTGTACCGCAAAACCAAGATTCCGGAGAGGAAAGCACAGGCTCTGTTAGCCTCTGTTTTTTATTCTCAAGAACAAAGCACTATGTAAAAATCGTATTAGGAAAGAAAAATTGCATTGATTCAAACAAATGTGAAATACAATTTGAAAAATGGGCTTGAAGAAAGAAGGTGGGAATGCAACTTTAAGGGAAAGAATACAAAGAAAAGTGATTTGGGAGTTTTGTTATGAAGAAAATGAAGCTCCAGAGATGATCCTTGTTGAAGAGGAAGCTGACATCGCGCCTATTTATAGGCCCACTTCTGCCGTACAAGGCCCTTTGTGGCAATAGTTTCCCATCGAAGACCTCACCAACTCCGCCAAAGCATCTTCTATATCTGGCTTATGCAGAAAACACCTTTCCTCAATTTTGAATCATCGTTGCTTTTGTGGGTGTCAAGTCGACTTCATCTTCGACATCTGAGATTCTTGGCAGTGCAGCAAGTCAACCGCTGCGGAGATTCTTTCCCTTTGCTGCCATGGTGTTATCTTTAAAACTGGTAGCAACTCCCAAGCAAATTGTCTCTTCCAAAAATAAACCCTGATAGGATTCCCACCTTCATATTCTTCCAAACTACATCTTCAAATTGTTTTCCCGCTTCGTGGTCTTGGTCCACGTTTCTCTGCAAACTCTGGGCGGTTAGTGTGATAAAATATTACTCCCTTCGGCTATATTCCTTTCTCGGCATCTTTCCTGCGGCATCTTTAGCTCCCCCCCGAGCAGCGCTGAAGATGCTTTTGCTGCCGTGTGATGGTGAAAGTTCCTTTGCCGTGAGAAATGAGAAAGGCTTGTCTTCATGTGCCGACTTAGCAAACTTTGGGCTTTCGTTGGCAATTTCTTTGGGCCTTTTGAGAACATGGGTTCCAGACCCCTTAATGTGTGTGTGAACTATTTTGGGCCCCTAATGTGTGTAAAGTTTATTGGGCCTCTTTTAATGTGTATGTGGGTCAAATGTAGGCCTTTGTATGTGTAAAATAATGTAGGCTTTTATGAAATATTTTGTAAAAATAGAAAAAATAGGGTATTTTTAATATTTTTGGCTATGATAAAAAAAATTGGGATTTTTGTGTTTAAATGGACTTGGCTATCCCGAATTTGATCCTTAACATGAATCAAGTGATAAGGTGGCATACGATGATCAAACGGTGATTGTTGCAAATTGTGATAAAAATGTTGAGGCATCTTGAAAGGATGATTCACGCACTGCTAAGCTTCGAGATAATAATGGAGAAGCTGATCCCCTTGAGTTGATTAATAATGCTAGCATCGAAGTTGAGTCTGATGAGGAGGATTGTTTTGAAGTGAAAAACTTGAGGTAACAGCTCAAGTTCCAAAGGAAGATATGAAATGGCTTGGCAGAAGCGCCATTGTCTTGCTTCATAGCTCAGCTGCTACAGAAAATTTTATCTCTGTTTTCAACAAGGACGAGCCCAAGTTGCTTGTTCGTCATCCTACCAATGTTACGGTGTTAATTACAGTAGATGGGGAGCAAAGCTTAGAAAAAGCTATTTCCAGAATCAAAATTTCTTGTGGTGAATGGATTGAGGTCTTTGAACCTTGGATTTCATCTTCTTTACAGTGTTTTTCCCTTGTTTGGGTTTGGCTCATGGAGGTGCATTTGGAGTTATGGCACGCTAATTTTTTCTCTGCTTTGGGAAATAATTGGGGCAATTTCGTTCATTTGGATGATGATACTTCCCAAATGGTTTATTTTTTTAATGTTGTCAAGGTTTCAAATTTTGGTACCAAGCATCTGATGTATTCCAAATTCAGTGACGGGGCCTTTTTGGGAATTAAGTTTGAAATCTCAATCTCTAGTGAAGTTGTTGACGAAGTTCTTGAAAACGGAAACTATGGTGGTAGGTCGGCATTGCTTGTAACTCCGACGGCTTTAGAAATTCCTTCAGGCGACGACAAAGCCATTGAAGAGGAATTGGGAATTGGGGCTGGTGTTAATCATTTGTCTTTAGACGTGGTACCCGAGTCTATTGAAATCTTGGGAAGTGCTAAAGAGGTTGATGAGAAACGGCTTATGGCTATTAATGATTAATTAATGGGTGAAAGTTTGAATTTTTCCAAGCGTACAACAATTTTTTTTTTTGTGATTAAAGGAAGATAAAAATTAGGCTAGATTAAAACCCCGGGAAATGCAACCCCTCTTCCATCAGTTTCAACAACCTTTAGCACCTGTTGGGAGGAACACGGAAGATTTCATAGTCAACCTCCATGTCACAACCCATCTTCGATAGCTTATCAGCGCAAAAGTTCCCCTCTCGTAGGGTATGTTGACATTCGCACCGCCATTCCCAATTTAGCGTTTCTTTGATGTCCATTAAAAGAGCACCCAACGGATGACTCTGCATATCATTTGACTTCAAGAGATCAAGAACTACCTGGGCATCTACTTCACAAATAAGAGACCGATAACCTTCCTACCAAGCTAGTAACAATCCAAGGCGGAGAGCATGGAGTTCCGCTGCCACATTAGAGCAAACCCCAAGATGAGCTGCATACCAAACAAGCCACTACTCCGCAGCATTCCGAATGACTCCACCAGCACCAGCAACACCCAGATTGCCATTGCTGCACCATCCGTATTTAATTTGACAAACTCTGGCAAGGGAGGTTGCCAAGCTATACTCGTAACATCTTGAACTTTTGCTTTGGGTTTCAAAAATACAGCATGGACTTTTTTGGTAGTAGGTACGATATTGACAAGCTTTGCCTCCAAGTAATCATCCTCATCCGGTTGGAAGACAAGTCGACATCGCCTGGTCCAAATACGCCAAAGTGAAGTGGCAAAAAAAGTCACCCGAAAAAAAGCCATGTCTAGATTTTGCCGAAGCCAAGTATGTAGATCAACTTGGAAAAAATCAGTTTGACTCGATGAAGGCCATAATCGATCCCAAATTTGGCGAGCCATTTTACAATCTCTCAAGACATGTAATAGACCTTCCTCTCCATCATCACAAAGTGCACAAGAAACCGACCTCGAAAGGCCCCAGGAGTATCTCAAAGCATTAGTGGTCTCCAAACCAACCACAAAAAATAAATCCATCTTATTGGAAGAGGCAATTTCCATATACGTTCATAACCACACGACGAATCAAGAGAGAAATTTTCCTTGAGTATGTCCAAGTAGGCTAATCTAGTAGTAAAGATACCGTCACGAATCTGGTATATTCACTAACTTAGGCAAAGGATAGCCCAAATTTTAATCGCAAGCTCTAGGGAAGTTGAGCAAAGAGCATATCCGAATTCCAGCTTGCATGGCTGGTAATGAAGTCACACACCATCAAGCTTGTATCCACAATTGCAGGTAACATGTCAAAGTAGTCCATGACTGGATTATTAAGCCACCGATCACCCCAAAAATTAATAGTATCACCACTGCCTACACGTATCAGCACTGGATGCACCACAAAACTTATCTAACACAACCCTTACCACTGTTGCTTGCTTCTCCATAGCTCTGCCAAATAAAAGCAGGTCATCAACAAAGAAAACATGGGAGATAGAAGGCCCACCTTCCCTCAAAGTTATTGGTTTATAATCCTCATTCGCCACAGATTGCAGGATCAAATGTCCCAGTCTTTGGGTCCCCCTGCCGAAGACCTCTGCTGGGTACAAAAGAATTTCTTTTTTCCCTATTCCATAACACAGACATAGATGAACTTTCAACACAAAACATAATGAGTTTTACCCAATTCTCCAGAAAAACAAAAGCCACAAGAGTATCTTCCAAAAAATCTCACCGCACCCGATCATAAGTCTTCTCTAAGTCAATTTTGATAGCCATCAAACCCATTCTACTTTTGGACCTTTTAATAGTGTGAATCATTTCTTGGGCAATAAAAATATTATCCGCCACCTGTCAACCCGGGATGAAACTAGCTTGGAGAGGACCAACTAGCTTATAAGCCACCGTACATAAGCTGATTAACCACCACGTAATCATCTTATAAGCCACCGTACATAAGCTGATGGGTCGAAATTGAGAAATCAATTCAGGATGAGGGACCTTCGGTATAAGTACAGGAACAGTCTGATGGTGGAAAGATCCCGATGAAAATGCCTCAATCACAATTCGAAACAGAGAAAGCCCAAATGAATCCCAATATTTTTGATAAACCCCAACTTGGAAGCCATCGGCCCCAGGGGCTTTCTATGGTTTCATCTGGAAGAGACCACCACGAACTTCCTCAAGTTGAACATCCTTCTGCAACAATGCTTTCTCTTCGTGGTTGTGGTAATAATCAAGCTAAACGAGACATCCTCTCCACCAACAGAAAACAACTTTTGGAAGAAATTTACCACTAGAGACTACAAACTAGCTGGATTAATAACCCATTCACCAGATTCAATATCCTTGAGCATTAAGATTTTATTCCTCCTTCGTCTAGTAATAGTCGAAAGATGAAAAAATCTTTTATTTTTATTACCATGTTGAATCCGTTGCACTCGTGACTTTTGTGCCCAAAAGATTTCTTCCTTTTCAAGGATGCAATCATACTGTTTTATAAGGTCTTTTTCTAACATTTCAAGATGGTGAGACCTGTGATTCGATAAAGCATGTTGCATACCACCAATCTGAGCTTGCAACTTCCTCTTCGTCTCAAAAATATTGCCAAAAATAAGTCTTATTCCATTCCAAAAGAGCCACTGCCAATTTTTCCTCCCTATCCAAGAAATTACCATCCGTCTCCCTCCATATTTTTTCCAACATTCCATCAAAGCCATTTTCCGCCAACCACATGGCTTGGAACCGAAATGGTCGTTTGCTACTATCCATGGCTATATGGGGTTCTCCTTTCAATAAAATAGTGCAATGATCAGAATGAAGGCGAGGTAAATGAACAATAGCAGCTTCGGGGTAAAGCAACCTTCATTCCGAATCAGTAAGCACACGATCTAAACGTTCCTGGACTTTCCTCAAACCTTTCCTTCGATTGCACCATGTAAATTTTGGTCCTGAAAAACCCAAATCTAATAAGCAACGATTAGTCATCATAGAAGTAAATAAATGACATCTACTAACTGAAGGTGCCGCCCCTCCCATTTTCTTCAATGCTCCGGTAACATCATTAAAATCACCAAGTACCACCCATGGAGAGTTAACAGTTTGAACCATAATAACGAGGATAATAACGAGGTTAATAGAGAGTTGGAGATGGTTTTCGGTCGGGGATAATAACGAGGAGATGGATGAGCGTGGAGGTGGCGATTCTTTTGCTCTAGTAATTAGGTTAGACCCCAAGAAGTTCTGTTCCAAGTGAAAATGGCCTAGTTCTGAAATTAGGAGGGATATTCGGCCTTCTTCATTCTTGATGAAGATTGAAGAGACTGGTTGGCCCGAGCCCGACGGTTTAAAGGGGCTAAATACAAAATCTGTGAAAGAAGGAAAAGAAAGAAAGTGAGAAGGGGGGTAACTAAAATGACAGTGATATTAGACGTAGAAACGTTAATTTGAGGAAGGAGGCAGAGGAAACTTTTGAGGTCAATTTGGCTTTGGGTAGCGAGTTCTATGAGGAGAGAAATAAAATTGTTTTTGTGTCACTTGTATCTGTGGGTTACTTGTTAATTATGAGAATACTTAGGTGGAATATAAAAGGGTTGGGAAGAAGGGAGAAGCGGAGAGTAGTGAGATCTGACGTCGAAAGGTGTAAAACAGAGGTGGTTCTGATTCAAGAAACAAAACTGAATGATATAGATGATAGGCTTTCCAAATCGTTGTGGGGAAGAGGAAACTGTAAAGGAAAAATTTCCAATGCACTAGTAATTACGGTTTGGGATGAGAATGTTTTTGAGTTGGAATTGGCTATTGTTGAGCAAAGGTTTATTCTTTATGTTGGGTCTTTGAAGAATATTGGTTTTCAATGTGTTATTAGGAATGTTTATGCCCCAAATGATGAAGTAGAAAGGGTGAGTTTATGAGAGTATATCAGAAAGATCAAATTGCAATTCCTTGTTCAATGGATTCTTGGGGAGACTTCAATATAGTTTTGTGAATGGAAGAAAGAATTGGTGTTGTCTCTAACATTCAAGGTATCAATTTGTTTCCAATTTTGTCAACGACTTGCAACTCATTGATCTTCCCTTATTGGGAGCCAAGTTTATATGGGGAAGCAACAGAGAAACGCCCTCATATAGTCGACTTAATAGGTTTCTGGTTAGCTCTGAAGTTTTGCTTAGTTTCCTTGATATTAAGCAGAAAGCTAAACCTAAATCTTTATCAGATCGTAATCTGATTCTCTTGATCATAATTGGGGGACTAAGCCATTTAGATTTTTTAATCATTGACTTGAGGCAAAAGGCTTCAAAGAGTTGATTGCTAAGTTATAGGCTAAATTTGAAGGAAGCACTGACAGGAGTCTTGATGTTTATCAGAAAATGATATTGTTGAAAGCTAAACTAAAAGAATGGTATAATGTGTTCGGGAGGGCGGATCATAGGCAGATTGAAGGTTTAGACTTTAGAAGATGAGATTCATTCCGCTGAGCTACAGTTGTAGCAAGGCACAACTGGATTAGATGCTAGAGATCTTTTTGTTTCAGAAAAAGGGTGAGCTTTGGTAACTTTATTAAAAAAGTGGAGAGAATTTGGCAGCAAAAGGCGAGAATGCAATGGTTAAAGGAAAGGGATAAGAAGACAAAGTTCTTTCAGTTGGTTGCTTCAAATAGAACTCGTAGGAAATATTTTGAGCAGATTGAAATTGAAGGAAGACTGGTTAGCACCCTGAAGGAGGTTAAAGAGGAAATTTCTGGTTTCTTCGAAAAGTTTTATAATCTTAAGTTTGATGCAAAGGTGTTGAATTTAAATTGTGATTTCAAGCAACTGAGTCTGGCTAAAGTCTAATGGTTGGAAAGATGTGTTTCAAAGGAATAAGTTCTTGAGGTAATTAATGATTGCGATGGAGATAAGGCACCGGGCCAGGATGGGTTCAATTTTTGTTTCATAAAAGACCAATGGGAGATTTTGAGCAGCAGTATTATGGAGTTTGTTACTGATTTGTTTGAAAAAGGTGTGTTCAATAGAAATATTAATAATTCTTATATTACTCTCATTCCCAAATGTCAAGGGGCTTCAAAATTAGAAAACTTTAGGCCAATTAGCTTGGTGGGATGTTTGCATAAAATTGTTGCCAAGGTGCTGGCGAAAAGATTGAGCATGGTTATGATGATGTTTTAGGGGAATCACAATTTGCTTTCATCAAAGGAAGGCAATTTTTAGATTGCTCCTTAGTTGCTAATGAAGTGGTGGATACTTTGAAAAAGGGTGGAGATGGAAGGATTTACTTCAAAGTAGATTTTGAGAAACCCTATGATAGTGTGGACTAGAATTTTTTTAGAGGTTATTATGTCAAAAATGGGGTTTGGTGCTAAATGGATCGGATGGATCTTGCAATGTGTCACTACATTGACGATGTCACAACTTGGTTCGGCTTGTAAGTCTTTTACGACTTCCACAGGGTTGCGTCATGGCTGTCCTCTCTCTCCTTTTTTGTTTAATTCGTAGGGGAGGGTTTAAGTGTGTTTATCTGCAGATAAGTTCAGTTGGGTTTTATCCAAGCCTGTTAAATTGGAACAGTGGAGATTTCGCATTTGCAATATGCAGATGATACTTTGATTATCTGTAAAGCGAATGTTGAATAAGTAAAAAATGTGAGAAAGGTTCTTAGATGTTTCCAAGTTGTTTCTGGACTTAAGATTAATTTTAGCAAGAGTGTTTTGATTGGTGTTAATGTGGATTAAAATTTACTCCAAAGTTGGCAGAATTTTTTGGATGCTCTGAATGATTATCATTCAGAGATTTTCTTTTATGGAAGCACTGCTCTAATGGCAGATAGAAGTCTAATTCTTTTTGCAAAGCTATTCTCTACAGTAACCATGTCAAAGATGATAGTTGGCAGCTTGTATGGGCGGGTGTTGCTCCACCAAAGGTTGAGGTGTTCGTTTGGCAAAATCTAAAGAGGAGAGTGGCCGTCAAATTTGAGTTACACAAAAGAGGCATGTTATCTTTAGACTCCTCTTTGTGTGTGTTTTGTGGGGAAGTAATTGAAACAGTGGAGCATCTTTTTTTGACTTGGAAAATCTTATGGTCTGTATGGACGGCTTGTTGTTTCCTGTGGAATTTTATTTGGGTCGCACCAAAGGATCCATTTTTATTGTTCTTTGCATGGCAGCATGCGTGTGTCCAGTATGAGGGTATAAAGATTTGGAGAATGGGTTTCTTTGTTGTGAAATGGTCTATTTGGTTACATCGAAATGATATGGTCTTTAATAGGAAAGCTCTTGACTTGAATCAACTTATTGAAGCTATTAAATTGAGACTTGTGTGCTGCATTAAAGCTTCTTTGCCTAAAATTGATACTTCTTTCTTGGATTCGTATTGATTTCCAAATGTTGCGAAGGTCATTAGAAACAAAGCTTTCGGAAAAGTGAGTTGGTGCAAACAAACAGGGTATTTGTGAAGTGATGGAGCTGCTAGGGGTAAACCGGGGCCTGCTGGAATAGGGGGATTATTGATAAATGTGTTGTATATTAGTTATATATATTTCCTAATAATAATTATTTAATAAATTGAAGTTATTTGATGAATAACTGTCATATTCAAAATTTGCAGAAACATGAAAAGGTGTATTGCCATGAAATATGAAAAGGTGTCTTTCTATGAGAGATTGCATCTTTAATTGGAGATGTGTCTACTCATTCAAAGGGTATTTAACACACCTCTTGAGATCTATAAATGCACTTTGTTTCATTGGAATTAAACACACAAAAATCAGAATTCTTCCTACATCTCTCACTCTCATAAGATTCATTCTTCCTCATTATTTTTGGATCGGGTTCAAGTGTGTTTAAGAGAAGTTTAGAAGAGCAATCTTTATTTCTCTCTTCAAATAGGCATTGTATCCTGGAAACAACGTTTCCAAGAGTCCATTTGCACCACAG
Source organism: Corchorus capsularis (assembly GCA_001974805.1). Lineage (NCBI taxonomy): Eukaryota > Viridiplantae > Streptophyta > Magnoliopsida > Malvales > Malvaceae > Corchorus > Corchorus capsularis. Next base: position 36,868 of record AWWV01012555.1, read on the forward strand.
TGGGGAAACTATTTGATCGTGTCGTCAATGACCATAAAATAATCCCCACAAAAACCTAAGTTAAGTAGATAGAGCAAGCAGGGGTCGAATCCCACAGAGAAGGGTAATAATCTTATTGCAAGAATATATCTTTTATAAAAATTACTTTTAAAAGAAAACAGGGGATTAAGAAAATTATCAATTAAAAAGAAAGCAATTAAACTAAAAACAAAGCAAAGTAAATTAAATCTAAATCTATAGCAATTAATAAAGAAAACAATAATTAAAAATCATACTTCTTCTCCAATGGTATGAATCAATCAAATTAACTATGGATCCTTGATTTAAAAGATGAATTCAATATTTTATCCTTGATGACACTGGTCTAGGGAAACTCTAATATGTATATTAGATAAAGTGCCGGCTCAGACTAAGTTATCCCTTTTATTCCTTCAGCAATCAATTACCGTTCTAGGGTTTAAAGACCACTTAAGAATAAAGCATAACGAACAATTAAATTAGTTTTTCACACATGCTTACAAGTAAAACCAGACATCAAGCAATTTCTCGGTCAGTGGTAAGTTTGTCCCATTGAGTTGCGGCTAAGCATACCCAATTTCTTACCAATAATCAAACCTGAAGGGCTAGAACTAAGTTTGATCTAACTATAGATCCATCATGTCACCTCTTTACTGGCCAGTTTAAATCAATAACAATCAAGATCATAAAATAATACAGAGACTCGCTTACTATCTATCAAGAACAAACATCAAATTATAAGCATAGAAATGTCAACTCAATCAATTGATTGAATTCACCAAAGGATAACAAGTATTAGGAATTTAGCTCCTCATGGATTTAGGAAAATCTATGAGAAGCATAAGAAAACTTACAAGACTTTGGGGCAGAATCTCCTTCTTGAAATCTCCTAGGGTTGCCACCCCTCTCTATACAACGAGAGGGTGCGGCACCCTTAGCCTAAATCTAGAGAAAAATAAACCTAAAACTATTTTATAAGAAAGAGAATAATAAATGTTGTGTTCCCTAGGGTTACATAAGGTGGCTATTTATAGTGGAAAAATAACCTAAAGACTCCTATTATACTTAGGATAGGACTCTAGGACGTTCTAGACTCTAACTTGGTCTCCAAGTTGGAATTAAAGTCTTCTTAGAGTGAAATCCAAGTCAGAATAGGATCCTAGAATTTTCTGGAATCACACAGAAACTTTGACAGCAATTTCGGGCCTGAAGCTGGCAGAACTGGGCTTTTTACTTCAAAAGAACGTTGTTCTTGGAATTAGCTTTCCAACGGCTACTCACAGGCCTAAAACGGACATCTGAGCAGAAAGTTATGGTCTTTTTACCGAGACTGCGCTGAATCCTAAATCCTAATCCAAATAAGTCTAGTTGTGGGAAATTACGGGATTTTGATATTTCCTTGGATATAGGTGGCACAAATTGGGATTTTAACTCCAATTGTGGGCTTATATGGGCTAAGTATTATCCCATATAAAATATCCAAAAATCCTTAGCTTCCAGGCTTCTTCTGGGCTTGTCTTCCTTCGCATTTAAATCTCCAAATCTTCAATTCTGACTTCTTGAAATAATTCTTCAATGGTCTTCAAATCTTCAAATTATCTTCAATAAATCTTCACACACGAACTGAGAATCTATAAATCTTCAATCCAAATTGCTAAGTCCATATTTGAGTAAAAAGTCATCAAAATTGATCCAAAAAGAGTGAAAAACAACATGTTTCCACTTTTCTTCTCTTCAAGACCTAAAAACACAAATACTTGCAAAATAGGGTTAAATTCCACATAAAAATACCAAAAAGCATAGAAAAATGATCATAAAAATAGGGTTGTTTTTGCCTTGATCATATTTTCCACCACACTAAACCTTTGCTAGTCCCTAGCAAACTAATGCAGAAAACTATGAAAACAAAACCGAAACTATTGCAAATAAAAATTCCACTTTCGTAGGTGTACGGCGGCACTTAGCACGTGACGCAAGGCTTTAAACCAATGTATGCCTACACTGGAGGAGTTATAGTCTCTTGAGGGTTTACTTAACTAGGATGACAGTCACAAACATGTTGACTAGACTCGATAGACTCATGGGTTAGCAAACAAAAAAAAAACAAATGTTATACAAGTCTTAGGTTTAAATGGCTTTTATATTCTTTTTCGAAAAATTCAGTTTTGAATGCATACATATATCAAGGATCAATGTAATCATGAAATCAGAATAACAAAGAACAATAAGAGCACTCAATTCAAAAGATCAAGAAATAGCAAGCATCTTTATTCTTAAGTAACCATAATTAAAGTAGTTCTAATCACTCATCATTCATCACATCCTATAACTACTTCTTCCTATAAGCTTATCCATTCATCTTTATCTCCATTACTCAGGATTGCATATTATGGATACAAATCAAGGGTTTTCGTGGGTTATAATAAATTTTCAAAGGGTAATTATTTTTTTAGAAAAGTGAGGTTACTAACCTCAAAGTGTTCATGATTAGGGGTTACTAACGCCCTTTATTTTGAGGCTACTAGCACTCTAGAAGGACTCCTTCTATTTATTAAAGAGGGACAATATTTCTGCAAATCCATGCGTCTTATCCTCTTCCCAAGGGTTACTAACTCCTTTTGTTAAAGAAAAGAGTGACAACAATGGATTGATTTTTTTTTTTAAGCAGAAATACCTCTTCTCCTCTTGCATGAAAACACTTCTTTTTATGAAATTTTTTTAACTACCCTTTTACATAAATAGTCCCTCACACTTATTCTTGACATATCCATAACATACTTTCATAATTGTAATTTCAATAAAAATTAAACACAGGTTCTAGAAATAGGTAATCATAGAAGCAATAAATAAAAAGCTTTTAGCACAAACTCTAATTATACCTAATTCTAAGAAATAAGATATCATGCTATAAATCAATCAATGAATTAAACATTCTTAAAAATTCCAAGTATTCTTCAATCATAAGCAAATTAATCACTTAATATATACATGAAAAAGTCAAAAAAAATTTTCAAAATTTTCGAAAAATTTCATGGATTTCTATGCATGTAGACTCTCTCCCCTACACTTAAAAGACACATTGTCCTCAATGTGTGAACGCACATGTGTGTGTTGTGTCCCTCATAAGTGTGATGACTAAATAGATGTGCTAATGAAATACTTGACTCACAAAGAAAGTGCGCACCAATCAAGCAATTCAAAGCATCAATCATAGCATTCATAGCATATGAGTCATAGTTAAGATCTAAATCAAAGCATAGAAAAGAAATTCAAGCAACTAATTCAAATCAAGGAATAGACAATCAATCAAAGCAAAACAATGTAAAGAAAAGAAAAAGATAGAGTTAAAGAAAGCTTCTCAATTTATGTGGCACGGGCTGATGCATGCACGACCGGTGGCGGCTCGGATGTGGCCGGTGATGGCACGGTGATGGTTCATGCGTGCTTGCCCGGCCTTGGCTTGGATGTGGCCAAGCATGGCGCGCAAGTAGAGTAGATGAGGCCGGTTGTGTCGCGTGGGCTGGTGCGGCAGTGGCCGGTCCTAGCTAGGTGCTGGGAGTGGCACGCTGGTTGGCGCGGAGCTAGCCGGTCTTGGCCGGGTCCTGTGCGTGAAGGGGTGGGTCATAGCCGGGTAATGGCCGGTCTTGGCCATGCAGATGCGTGGCGTTGGCGCGGGTATGCCCGGTATTAGCCAGTTGTCGCACACGGGTTGCCAGGCCACAGCCGACCTAGCATGCTTGTGCGGCTTGGGCATAGCCAGTCATGGCCGGTCAAGTTAGCTAGGTGGGCTCAATCAAGTTGGCCTTTGGCCAACTCCTTTAATGCGTTGGCTTCCATCCTTTGCTCCTCTCCTTTAGGCTTTCATTCGTTTTCCTTTACGACTAAGCTTCATTTGTTCGCCTTATTCCCTTAATTTGAAATCCTAATAAGAAAAAGAAAAAACTAAAAAGAAATTAAAATGTTAGTGAATTCTTGGGTTGCCTCCCAAGTAGCACCTTTCTTTAATGTATTTGGCTAGACTTTCCTTCATCTCCCTTTGTTAGGGTGGATCATACCACTTCAAAGCATAGAGCAAATATGATGATATAGGAAGAACTTGAGCATAAAAATATGAAAGGGAAAAGAAGAGATAAGGAAAGAAATCACCAATTTCGTTGAGGGCGACTCTATGAATAGCTAGGAATGACAATGCCATCTTTGTTGCCGTGAGAAGTTGATGCAATGGATGCTTTCGGCATTCTAGATTAGCATTGTTCTCATCTTGCCTTTGGAAAGTGTCCTCGTGTTGGAAAATCTTCTTGTCCTCCAAAAAAGAATTGATCCATGTTGATCTCCTCGAAGTAGTAAGACTTGAGAAGTTTGATGATCCCCAAGAAGTCTCGATCTTCATGTTTCAAGAGTTGGTTATCAATAAAATTCAGCACACTTAATTCTTTCAGCTTTGGAAGTCTAAGTTGCTCATCTTCTTGTGGCTCATCTTCTGGCTTGGCAAGGCTTGTAGGAGAAGGTGGAGTGATGTCCATCTTGATATCTTCTTTCGGTGCTTCTGGTTCTTCTGGCACAATCTTGAAAACCTCCTTTGGTAAAGTTTGTTCCTCCCATGATGATGCCGCCTTGATCGATGCCTCCTTTGCGCTTTTGGATACAACTTCTTCAATTATCGTCTTTTGCTCCTCAAGAGTTTTCGAAAAGATAGATTCACTATGCATGTGAATTCCACCACTAGCTATTTCTATCTGGTACATATCATAAGGTTCTAAATTAAAATAGAAATACCCAATAAGGATTTCCTCAGAATACCCATGGTTTGGATGGCTATAGCATGTTTTGTTGAATCTCTCCCAATATTGGTGCAAGGGCTCTTCTGGTAGTTGCTCACAATCGTCAAGCTGTTCTTGGTCATGGATCATCTGCAATTTTGCTTCTTACTCCGTAAGAGTTTCTTGTTCTCCACTAGCGGCATCAATTGTGGCTCGATCCGAATGAGACAAACCATCGTAGAAACTTGGAAGTAACTCTACTTCAGGTAAATTAATATAGAACTCGCATATTGCACTGTATCTTTTCCAATATTGGTACCAATGTTCACCAGGCAGTTGTCGACAAGAAAGAAACTCCTCTTTATCAGAACACTCCATTAATTTTCGCGTCATCTTATCTTTTTTTAGAAAAACAAAAACTCAAAGGAAAAATTAGTAGTAAAAGTTCTTAACAAAAAATTAAAATAAAAACCGAAAATAAATTTTTTTATTTTCTATAACGAAAACCCTAATTTTTTTTTAGAAAAAAAAACGCAATTTTTTTTTAGAAAAGACGCAAAAAGAAAACTTCTAGAGCATATTAATTCTTGGATCTAATCTTACTTCCCTTCCACGGCAACGGCGTCAAAATTATGATCATGTCGTCAATGACCATAAAATAATCCCCACAAAAACCTAACTTAAGTAGATAGGGCAAGTAGGGGTCGAATCCCACAGAGAAGGGTAATAATCTTATCCCAAGAATAAATCTTTTCTAAAAATTACTTTTAAAAGAAAACAGGGGATTAAGAAAATTATCAATTAAAAAGAAAGCAATTAAACTAAAAACAAAGCAAAGTAAATTAATTCTAAATCTATAACAATTAATAAAGAAAACAATAATTAAAAAGCATACTTCTTCTCCAATGGTATGAATCAATCAAATTAACTATGGATCCTTGATTTAAAAGATGAATTCAATATTTTATCCTTGATGACACTGGTCTAGGGAAACTCTAATATGTATATTAGATAAAGTGCCGGCTCAGACTAAGTTATCCCTTTTATTCCTTCAGCAATCAATTACCGTTCTAGGGTTTAAAGACCACTTAAGAATAAAGCATAACGAACAATTAAATTAGTTTTTCACACATGCTTATAAGTAAAACCAGACATCAAGCAATTTCTCGGTCAGTGGTAAGTTTGTCCCATTGAGTTGCGGCTAAGCATACCCAATTTCTTACCAATAATCAAACCTGAAGGGCTAGAACTAAGTTTGATCTAACTATAGATCCATCATGTCACCTCTTTACTGGCCAGTTTAAATCAATAACAATCAAGATCATAAAATAATACAGAGACTCGCTTACTATCTATCAAGAACAAACATCAAATTATAAGCATAGAAATGTCAACTTAATCAATTGATTGAATTCACCAAAGGATAACAAGTATTAGGAATTAGCTCCTCATGGATTTAGGAAAATCTATGAGAAGCATAAGAAAACTTACAAGACTTTGGGGCAGAATCTCCTTCTTGAAATCTCCTAGGGTTGCCGCCCCTCTCTATGCAAAGAGAGGGTGCGGCACCCTTAGCCTAAATCTAGAGAAAAATAAACCTAAAACTATTTTCTAAGAAAGAGAATAATAAGTGTTGTGTTCCCTAGGGTTACATAAGGTGGCTATTTATATATAGTGGAAAAATAACCTAAAGACTCCTATTATACTTAGGATAGGACTCTAGGACGTTCTAGGCTCTAACTTGGTCTCCAAGTTGGATTAAAAGTCTTCTTAGAGTGAAATCCAAGTCAAAATAGGATCCTAGAATTTTCTGGAATCGCACAGCAACTTCGACAGCAATTTCGGGCTTGAAGATGGCAGAACTGGGTTTCAACATCAAAAGGAAGTTGTAAATCTCGGAATTAGCTTTCCAACGGCTTCTCACGGGCCTAAAACAGACATCTGAGCAGAAAGTTATGGCCTTTTTACCGAGACTGCGCTGAATCCTAATCCAAATAGGACTACTTGCGGGAAATTACGGGATTTGGATATTTCCTTGGATATAGGTGCCACAAATTGGGATTTTTAACTCCAATTGTGGGCTTATATGGGTTGAGTATTATCCCATATAAAATATCCAAAAATCCTTAGCTTCCGGGCTTCTTCTGGACTTGTCTTCCTTCGCATTTAAATCTCCAAATCTTCAATTCTGGCTTCTTCAAATAATTCTTCAATGGTCTTCAAATCTTCAAATTATCTTCAATAAATCTTCACACACGAACTGAGAATCTATAAATCTTCACTCCAAATTACTAAGTCCATATTTGAGTAAAAAGTCATCAAAATAGGTCACAAAAGAGTGAAAAACAACAAGTTTCCACTTTTCTTCTCTTCAGGACCTAAAAACACAAATACTTGCAAAATAGAGTTAAATTCCACATAAAAATACCAAAAAGCATAGAAAAATGATCATAAAAATAAGGTTGTTTTTGGCTCGATCACTATTATCCTTAAGAAAGCTTCTTGCAAGTGCCTTGCTGTCGAAAGGTTCGGGTCCGGGGGACCCTGCCGAAATGACTTTGGAGAAAGGAGGAGTCGCCACTAATCTTTTTTGCCTAGGCGTGATTAGCCACTGATGCGCCAAGGGCTTATCATGGCTTAGAAGAGCACAATGGAGCCAATGGAGTTCATGCTTCGGATAAACATGGAGTTGTCTCGGAGTCTTTGGAAGCTGCTACGGTTGATCTCGGATTGAAGGAAAGCTTGGAGGAGCATGGAGATGCCACTATCGCACATGGCCAAGCACCTGACCGGCCACACCGGCTACATGACCCGGCCATGCTGATCGCACAAGCCCGGCCACGCCGGCCATGCGATCCTTTAGCCATTCCATCCGGGCCAATGACAAGGGCACGGGCTAAAAGGTTTAAGGATGCTTTAGTGGGCTTTGTAAGATCTCATCTTGAAGAATTGAAGACCATTGAAGATCCATTGGACCGTTTTGAAGACCACACAGCGAGGAATATTCCATGCGATTCCATGGTGTGCACCATGATTTCCATCAATGGTCCTTAAGGCTTTAGCATTGTGTTGTTCGACCTATTGGGCCTTTATTCTATCTTAGTTTTGCTATTTATTTAGTTTAGAAGACATTGGGTTGGACCTTGTTCCTTGCTTAATTAAGTTATGTATTTACTTTTCCTAGTAGGACAAGGAGTAGGAAATTTCCTTGTTCTTTCCTTTATGTCTAAACCGCCCTTGAGGAGGTTTATGGGGGTTATGCGTCGACCCTATCACTATATAAAGGGTCCATCCCCCTCTTGTAAACATAAGTTAAGTTTTCAATAAAGATTTGAGGTTTATTCACCCAAATGATTATCTTAGCTTCATTGTTCTAGTTTGAGCAAACTTAGGGTTCTTCAATCTTGTAGAGTCCTAGCAAACAATTAGGTTGTGATTGCTTAATTCTTTTTGAATCTTGTGATCTTAGGTATTCAATTGCAGGTCTAATTGAAGACTTAAGGCCGACGAACGAAGAAGAAGACTAGGTTAGGTTTATCAACTCATACAAGTCTATAAGTCTTGGTGTTTCAATTCGACTTTGGTGGCTATTCAAAGGTGGGATTTAATCTAACACAACTAGATTCGTATCAATTGGTATTCGAAGCATAGGTTGTCATCTTCAATTGGTGAATCTATCCTTCTATTCATCATTCAACAAGTTTTCATCCATCAAACTCATCCATACACTCATCGCACCACCCTACTTTGAAAATTCAAAAATTCAGAAACTTTGAACAATCATAGCCGATTCACCTTAACTCTATTTGCTTTGAAATTTCAGATTTGAGTCCCATATAACTAGTAGTTATATAAAAAAAAAAAAAATCGACCAGAAACTTGTGATTTTTGTCTCGGATTCGTTTGTGCTCGGAAAGCTTTGAAATTTGAGATCTAGACTTCTTTTAGTGTGATATTTTTGGGAAAAATATTGAAAAAAATAAAAGAAAAACTGTCGTATTATCGATTTTCGACATTAACTAGGGTTTTTGTTTAGGAATTTCGGGAATTAGGGTTTTCATTATGCAATTGATTCAATTGGTTGTAATTAGCCCTAATTGTTTATGTAATTGAGATCGTTGGGTTGCTTTTGCTGTGAATTGTGTTTTAATTTGAAGAATTTCTGGCCCTATTGGATTTAAGTGGTACTAGGGCTTTGAAGGCTAACCCAGGCGCGGGTCACCCTTGCCCAGGCGCGGGCTACACCAGAAGGTTTGGCAAGGCTATCCCACAACCTTGCCCAGGCGCGGGTCACCCTTGCCTAGGCGCGGGTTACACCAGAAATTTGTGAAGATTGGTTTTTTTTTTTTGTTTAGATCACTTTCCTTTGATTCACAAATAATTTTGCTACTAATTGTTTGTTCCTCAAGTAGGTCACGAGAAGAAAGGGGTCTCTAGGAGTTGCTCTTATTAGGCCTATTGAAAGCTAGTAAAAGGAATAATCTTGTGAGATCATCAAGAGAGTAGTGGACCGCCAATCCATAGGACTTGAGTACAAACACGAGAGCACAAGTCAAAGGTATAATCACACACACACTTGTGAGGATTTTTACTACTAATCTTTGTTCTTTTTGTAGGTACCATGGAAGGAGAACAAGATCAAGCCAATTTGGCTACTATGTTGCAAACCCTAATGCAACGTTTGGACACTATGGATACTAAATTCGATGCTTTGGCCAATGATGTCCAACAAGTAAAGGATGGACAAAATCAACAAGCTCAACCACCTCAACAAAGAGCTAATGCCGCAATCAACAATGAGAGAATTCAACTTCCACCACCAAAACAAGTTGTTCCTCAGATGGATCCCATGGAGAGGTTGAGGCAACAAGAGCTTGGAGGTCAAGCAATTAATGAAAACATTCGGCATAGGAGGGGAGTTGAAAGAGAAGAGCCTAAAGAAAACATCAAGTACAAAATCCCTAAATTCAATGGGAGAGGGTCACCATCGGATTACTTGGAGTGGGAGTCGAAATTGGATATGTACTTCGATTACTATCCTCATGCCGAATCAAAGAAGGTGCAAATTGCTACTCTTGAATTTTCGGAGAATGCTTTGAATTGGTGGAATCAATTAGTGCAAACAAGAAGACGGAATTTAGAAAGACCTATTGATACTTGGTTGTCACTAAAGAGCTTTATGAGGAAGAGGTTTGTTCCAAGTTTCTATACTAATGGCCTTTACCAAGAGTTGTAATCTTTGGGGCAAGGAACTAGGAGTGTTGATGAATACTACTCCGAGATGATGTTGTTGATGTCTAGGGCCGAGGTTGATGAAACTCCACAAGCTACTATAGCTAGGTTTATGGCAGGGTTGAATAGAGAAATTCATGACATAGTGGAGATGCAACAACATTATGATGTTGAGGAATTGCTTCAACATGCATTGAAGGCCTAGAGCCAAGTAAAGAGGAATAAGAAGAGCTTTGCATCATCATCAAGCTCATGGAAAACTCCAATTAAGAAAGATGATAAATCTTCCAACAAAAAGAAGGAGTTGGCGCAAAAGGGGGCAAGCCCTAAAAGCGATTCTAAGTCTTCATCAAGTTCATCTTCTAAGACTTATGTTAAGTGTTTCAAGTGTCAAGGATATGGTCATTATGCTAGGGATTGCGTTAACAAGAAGGTTATGTTCACTAATGACTATGGAGAAATTGAGAGTAAAGATGAGGAAATCGCATTAGGATCTAGTGGTGATGGAGATGATAAAAGGGGGTTGTCACATGATGATGAGGATGATGATGGTACAACACCGGCACTCTTGAACTTAGTTGCAAGAAGAACTTTAAGTGCCTATGTTAAAGGAGATGTGCACAATCAAAGGGAGAATTTGTTTCATACTAGGATGTATGCGAATGAAAAGCCTAGTAGTGTGATCATTGATGGAGGAAGTTGTACAAACATAGCTAGTGTGTACCTAGTGAAGGAGTTAGCGTTACCTACCACTAAACACCCTAAACCCTATAGTTTAGGATGGTTCAATGATAGAGAGGAGATTAAGGTTAACAAACAAGTTTTAGTTTCTCTTTCTTTGGGCAGGTACGATGATAAGATGCTATGTGATGTGCTACCAATGCAAGCATGCCATGTCTTACTTGGTCGACCATGGCAATATGACAACAAGGTCCATTATGATGGTGAGACAAATAAGTATTCCTTTAAGTGTGGTAAGCATCCTATTACTTTGATTCCTTTATCACCTCAAGAAGCTTTAAAAGATCAATTGAAATTGAAAGAGGATTTTGCTAAATTGGAATCGGAATATAGGGTATTAGAAAAGGATAAGAATGTTAGTTCTAGTGTGAATTGCGATAACAACAAGTCTGTTATGGTTGATAAGCATGCTAGTTCTAAGAAAGTTAATAAAGAGTGTATGTTAGCTACTAAGAGTGAGATTAAAGAAGCTTTGAATGATAATTCTGTTTTGATCTTGCTTTTGCTTAAATATACACTTGTGAGCACTAACCACTTGGAAAAAGAGCTTCCAAGCAACATTGTTTCTCTTTTGAGTGATGTTGCAGGAATTGGAGTTGTTTTGATGCAAGGAGGCAATTTCGTTGCTTATTTTTTGTGAGAAAATTCCTAGAGGATTGCCATCCATTAGAGAAATTGAACTCGCTCCATATGTTGTGCGATTTATTCAATATGAGTTCATAGACAGTTTTCCTTATGTTGTACAATACAAACAAGGTAAGGAGAATGTTGTAGCTGATGCTTTATCAAGGAGGTATGTCTTACTTTCCATGCTTGATTCTAAGTTTCTTGGATTTGAGTATATTAAGGAATTGTATGCTAGTGATGTTTCTTTTGGTGAAATCTTTAAAGCATGTGAAAATTCTGGATTTGGGAAGTATTATAAGCATGATGGATTTTTGTTTAAGGATTCTAGATTGTGTGTACCTTCTTGTTCTTTGCGCATCTTGCTCATGAGGGAATCGCATGAAGGGGGATTAATGGGTCACTTTGGAGTTGATAGAACATATGACATATTGCATGAGCACTTCTTTTGGCCCAAGATGCGACATGATGTAGGAAAGTATGTTGCTAGTTGCATTGTTTGTTTACAAGCTAAATCAACATCTAAGCCTCATGGATTGTATACTCCTTTGCCTATTCCTCATAAACCATGGACTCATATTAGTATGGACTTTGTGTTAGGTTTACCTCATTATAGGAGAGGTAAAGATTCTATCTTTGTGGTTGTTGATAGGTTTTCTAAGATGGCACACTTCATTGCATGCACTAAAACGGATGATGCCATTAATGTAGCTAATTTGTTCTTTAAGGAGATTTTTAGACTACATGGAATGCCTAGGACGATTGTAAGTGATAGAGATGCTAAGTTCTTAAGTCATTTTTGGAGAACTTTATGGGCTAAGTTAGGTACTAAGTTGTTATTTTCAACTACTTGTCATCCTCAAACCGATGGCCAAACTGAAGTAGTTAATAGGACTTTGTCAACTTTGCTTAGGGCTTTAATTAAGAAAAACTTAAGAACTTGGGAGGATTGTCTTCCTCATGTTGAATTTGTATATAATAGAAGCATACATAGTACTACTGGATTTTCACCTTTTCAAACTGTGTATGGCTTTAATCCTTTAACCCCATTGGATTTGTTGAGTTTACCTTTTAGTGTGCAAGTCGACATAGATGGACAAAGGAAGGCCGATTATGTTAGGGAACTTCATGCTAGGGTTCGAGCTCAAATTGAGAAGAAAACACAACACTACATGAAGGTTGCTAACAAGGGGCGCTAAGAGATCATCTTTGAACCTGGAGATTGGGTTTGGTTGCATCTAAGGAAGGAAAGGTTTCCTGAAAAGAGAAATTCTAAGCTCTTACCTCGTGGTGATGGTCCATTCGAAGTTTTGGAGAGGATCAACAACAATGCCTACAAGCTAGATCTTCCAAGTGAATATGGCAATGTAAGTGCTACTTTTAATGTTTCAGACTTATCCTTGTTTGATAGTTATGCAGATTTTAGGACAAATCCTTTTCAAGGGAGAGGGGATGATTGATCGGACCAAAATTATGCATCTTTTTATGATCATTTTCCTATGCTTTTAGGGTATTTTATGCTTGATTATGACTTATGTTTGGTATATTTGTGTTTATAGGTGTTAAAGTGAAGAAAAGTGCAAAATCACCATTTTTGGAGCCTTTTTGGATGATTATTTACATAAATATTTTCCAAGGATATTTTGGATGAAGAATGGAGCCAATATGTTCGTGATTGAAGAGCTTGAAGAGTCAATTTTATCATCATAAGATTGATTTTCAAGAGTTTGAAGCAAATGAGCAAAGTTGAATTTCAAGGCAAGAACACATGTCAAAAAGTGTCATAACACTGGAGTACATGGGTCGCGAGGCAAACCACATGGGGCGCCAAGCAAACCACATGGGCGCCTAGCGCTAGTCGAGACATGCCACCAACAACCACATGGGAACAGGCGACCTGGGGCCTGAGAGCAACTCCCTGGGGGCACATGCCATCCACATGGGCGCCCAGGGGGTGTCGGGGGTCATGCCGCACGTGCGCCACCCAGCAGCCATGTGTGTCTTCACCTTGAAGCCTCTTCACTTGTTTCCAGATTTGGCGACCTTTTTGTCTTCACCTTTTGATCCAGAGCTCCGTTTGAGGTGTATGAGTAGCTGTTGGAAAGCTAACTCCAAGATCTACAACTTTTGTGTTTTGGTCGAAGCCCAGTTTTGCCGTTTTCGTGGAAGAAAATGCCCCTGAAGTCAGAGGACAGAAACTGTCCTGGGCCTGTTTTGCGGGATTGATCCAATTAAGCCCAAATTCTTATTTGGACTAGCTTGAAGACTTGGAGAGCAGCCCAGCACGTCCATAGGGTTTGTTTAGCTCTAAATTAACCCTAAGCCACCCTCTGTAAATACCCTCTTAAGTCTAAAACCCTAACACAACATAGAAAATCATCTTTTCTCAACCCTAGCTCTAGGATTTGTGATAGGAAGAGGAGAGGCAGCCGCCGGCCTCAAACATTGTAAGTCTCTCATTGATTGCTTGCAATCCATGAGTAGCTAAACTTTTATACTTCTTTTCGTTAGGTACTTTTGATCAATGAATTATTGGTGAGACTTTTGTTCTTAATAATTTGAGTTTTTTCCGTTTGAATACGTTTCTTATCTCTATGCTTCATCTTATGTGTTCTTACTTTGATTGATTTGGTGCGCAACATATCTTGAGATTTATGAATGTTATAGTTAGATTCAAATAGCTTGAGTCAAGCTAAAGTTGGTCCAAGTAACAATTGTAATTCTAGGAGTCCTAGGTTCAATGGGATATCAAACCTTGTTGAAATCTTTGGGCCGAGATGGAAATTGACGTAGGCAAGTTTGGTATTGATTTATCATGCATGTGGATTAATAAAACATAATGCTTGTTATAGGAAGGGTGAAACCTAGATCATAACATTTGAGGTTAATTGTCAGCGAGATGCGGGTTAATCTTCTTAGCATGTTGGAATTAGCATCACGTCTGTTCCTATACCAATTATTCAAATGGAGTTGTTTAAGATGTTAAGAGGATTACTTTGTTTCAATGAAAGTTGATGTCTACGTCTTAGGCTATATACCGATTTGGAGTAATTTATGATTCTTAATTGATTGCAATCTAAGCCAGATTTATGTTTAGTGTCTATGATCCGTGATTCACTTGATCAAAGTAGTTATCTAAAGGAGAAGAAGTATGCTTTTATCGCTTGATTTTCTTTTAATTGTTTTCTAGTTAATTATTTATTTGTTTTCACTTTCAATTACAAAAATCCCAAAAAATATCTTTTCTAGGTTAGAATTTCTTTTGTAAGATTTAACTTTGATTCGTACCTTCCTTGTGGATTCGACCCCTACTTGCTCTAGCTAAGTAGTTATTGTCTATTTGTTATTGGTTTGTGGGGAATTATCTTGTGATTTGATCAACGACTCGGTCACAATTTTGGCGCCGTTGCCGGGGAAGGTTTAAGTAATTGAAGGCAAAATATTACTTAAGAATTGCTTACCTTTATGTTTTATATTTTTCGTTATTTTTCTTTTCAATTTTTAGTTTAGTTAATTTTTCCTTACTTTTTGTTTTCCAAATTACTTGTTATTGTTGGATTCTTTGTTTAAGTTCTTTCTAGGTGTTGTATGCCAAATACAAGGAGTAGTGGTACCAAGGACTTAGAGTTCAATTCTGAGCCTGAGCGTACACTCTTTGCACTAAGGAAGGAGAATTTGTTTCGAGAGCAAGGAGGAGATTCGTCAACACCAAGTTCTCAAGCTAGCTCTCCACGATCCACCACTTCTTCTTCAAGTTTGGAATCACAACCCCCAAGAGAAAACATGACCGAAGAAAACAACAACAATAGGAGGGAACTTGCTGCCCCAAATGTGACTAGACAACGCTTAGGAATTCAATATCCAACCAATGAAGAAAATTTTGAGATCAAGTCTGGATTCATTCATTTATTGCCAAAATTTCATGGAATGCCTGGAGAAGATCCACATCGACATCTCACAGATTTTCAAATTGTTTGTTCATCCATGAAGATGCAAGGTATTTCTGAAGAGCAATTCAAACTTAGAACTTTTCCTTTTACCCTTATGGATCGTACAAAGAATTGGTTGTACCACATGCCTAGTGGTTCAATCACTTCTTGGACGAGCCTTAAGAAACTGTTTTTGGAAAAATTCTTTCCTGTTCATAAAGCCTCAAGCATTCGAAAGGAGATAAGTGGAATTAAGCAATCCCAACCCGTGATCGGTCGTTGAACAAATCACAAAATAATCCCCACAAACCAATAACTACTAGCTAGGGCAAGTAGGGGTCGAATCCACAGAGAAGGTAGGAGCAAATCAAAGCCAAATTAGACAAAAGAAAATCCTACCAAAGGGGATTTTTATAGGTTTTTAAAATAGGTAAACTAAATTAGAAAACAATTATATAAATCTAAACTAATGACTATGAAAACAATTTAAGAGAAACAATTAATTAAAAACATACTTCTTCTCCTTTAGGTAATTATTTTGATCAAGTGAATCATGGATCATAGACACAAAGCATAAATTTGACTTAAATTGCAATCGATTAAGAATCATAAATCATCCCAAATCGGTATATAGCCTAAGACATAGACATCAACTTTCATTGAAACAAAGTAATCCTCTTAATATTTTAAACAACTCCATTTGAATAATTGGTATAGAAGAGGAATACTCGACCCTCCAACATGCTAAGAAGAATTAACCCGCATCTCGCTGACGATTAATCTCTATTGTTCCTAAT